>JAJOOD010009801.1:0-33590 GCA_029582525.1 Solanum tacnaense | reverse complement strand
AAAGATTTTCCTTACAAAAGATGACTCCCTGAAATTTATTTGCTCTCCAATCTTTAACAGCATTGTTGGATATTTGTTAGGTTACATCAAAGCATCTCTATTTTTCTTGATAGAGATAATTTTCCAACATAGTCAGTCCTGTGCTTTAGAGGTGCTCCTCGCTCTACCCTAGGAGAAACTAGAGGGTCACCCAAAAAGTAGTATAAATTGGTTCATAAGATAGATCTAGCTTCAGCAATTCGGTCTGCCCTTAAAAGATTTTCCTTACAAAAGATGACTCCCTGAAATTTATTTGCTCTCCAATCTTTAACAGCATTGTTGGATATTTGTTAGGTTACATCAAAGCATCTCTATTTTTCTTGATAGAGATAATTTTCCAACATAGTCAGTCCTGTGCTTTAGAGGTGCTCCTCGCTCTACCCTAGGAGAAACTAGAGGGTCACCCAAAAAGTAGTATAAATTGGTTCATAAGATAGATCTAGCTTCAGCAATTCGGTCTGCCCTTAAAAGATTTTCCTTACAAAAGATGACTCCCTGAAATTTATTTGCTCTCCAATCTTTAACAGCATTGTTGGATATTTGTTAGGTTACATCAAAGCATCTCAAAGGGGGGAAAGAATCAAGAATGGATGTGCTTGTTATGGAAAATCTTCTTTTTAAGCGCAACATCACTAGACTGTATGACCTTAAAGGGTCGTCTCGATCACGCTATAATCCAGATTCAAGTGGAAGTAACAAAGTTTTACTTGATCAGAACTTGATTGAAGCAATGCCAACTTCTCCGATTTTTGTGGGAACGCAGGCTAAGCGGCTGCTGCAGAGGGCTGTGTGGAATGATACTTCATTTCTAGCGGTAAGCTTTGAAACAGCACCGATATGACTAGTAACTTTGTTAAATTGTGTTCTATAAAGAGTTCTGTATTTCTTCGTTCTAGCTGGGGTTACTAGTTTATCGTTTCCTCTCTTCAATAAAGATTAAAGTAGATGATTGCTGGGACCCCTCCCCCTTTTCTGCCTTTGCCATAATCCACATCTTTTCTTTGTTTTCTAATTGTTTCTCCTTTCTTTTGCAAGATTCACTTGCTACTGCACTAGTTCTCTCATTTGTTAGTAGGTTCTCCAAACTTTTTGTTAGTCAATGTTAACCAGCATCAAGTATATGTTGAAGTGTCCAAAGTGGGACTTCATGCTCTTCAAACACAAGTATTAGACGCAACGTATGTTTCAGTCCCTGGTCTGCTATATTAATAGAGAGTTATGGTTTTGCAGTCAATAGATGTGATGGATTACTCATTACTAGTTGGGGTGGATGAGGAGAAGCAGGAACTGGTGCTTGGTATTATTGATTTCATGAGACAGTATACGTGGGACAAGCATCTTGAGACTTGGGTAAAGGCTTCAGGCATTCTAGGTGGGCCGAAGAATGCAACCCCAACGGTGATTTCTCCAAAGCAATACAAAATAAGATTCAGGAAAGCAATGTCTACATACTTTCTGATGGTGCCAGATGAGTGGCCATCACCAACAGACATTTCTTGTGGTCCCAATCTAATCTATGTGAAGTCTCAAGTAGGCCTACATGAAGTGATACCTTAAATATCAGTGCAGAAAATTTACCCTGACCGGTCTTGGTATAATTTTATCCAACCTTTCTTATGCCATCAAGTTTTGTATATTTTGTGCAGGAATGTTGGGTAGTTGCTTTATCATTATGATTACTTTTGTTTTTTCAAAGCAGTAGTACTACAGAGAGTTATTTCCATACAAAGAATTTGCTATTTTTTGGGCGTTCCGCCAGTTGTATTCTAAGCTCTTGTACAGACAATAGTCAGTCTTCATTTCTTGTTATCCCACCATTCTGATGCTCAATGGAAGCTCTTGGTATATTCATATGTGTTTATATGAGAATTGAGACTCTTTTGACAACGGCTGCCGTGGTAGCAGTAAAGATCAATATAATTTGATCTAGTAAGTCCTACAATCAGATGGTTTTCGAATTTACTGCACACGCGACATTTTGATTTATCAAGTACCTATGCAATGAGTATTACTTGACGCGATTCTCCGCCCCCTTCCTATTTTGCACACTGTATAGTTGGATCAATTGTTATGTGCTTTCAACTTGCAGAATATTCAGCACAGAAATTTCTGTTCACAATTTTTCCTGGCAACTAGAGAGAGTAAAAGAGCTCGTATTCAACAGTGTAAATTATGATTTCAAAGAATTTTATTTACTTCATTGATTGCTAGAGACTTGGCCATTCTTTGTTGCTTTGTAAGCTTCTATATCTTTTCAATATAACTCTAAATCTCAATGTAATACAATCCATTTCACTATAGTGGCAACATTTGTTTGAAAGTTTTATGGTTGCTACGTGAGGTATTATTATATATGTATATTGATATTTCACATTTACGTTTCATTTAGCTGTTATAAATAGAAGTATGCAATTTCTTTTCCGTAGTTTTATGTTATAAATGAAAACAAAATATTTGTCAAAGTTTAAACCTCAGTTGATTTTCTCATATCATTAATTAAAAATTGAAAAGACAAACATTATTAATAAATTTCATAGCTAGTTGTAGCATACCGACAAGGTGACAGAATTTAAATCAAATAATTTTGTGTACCAAGAAAAAATAATGTATTTATAAACCAATTTAATCATAACAATAGAAAGAGTATAAATGTAAAAAAGACAAATATTAGTAGTTTTTTCTCGTTAGGTTATGAACCATAACTGCATGGACACTATCTAAATACAAATTTTCTTTTCTTTTAGATGTTCGTACTTACGATTTTCTATGTGCATGACTTTAATGATGACTGCCATAAATATTTTAATATTTTATTTTATGCATAATATATTTCTTACAAAATATTTCAGTATAGATGTTATAGAGGAGTATTTTATTAAGAATGTACTGTTATACTGAATGCCACTGTTATTATAAGTAGAATGTTGTTATAGAGAAGTAAAATATAATACAAAAATTTGATTTCGAAGAAAATCATGTCATTTGAGTAAAATGTCGTCAGACTATATGCAATATCATGACTTGAGAGCTAAATATTATTAGCATGCAATGCTAATTAAATATTTGATTTTGTAATGAAATTATGTAAAACAGTAAGAAAAATATAATAGAGAGAAGACTTCTTATTTCTCTGAAAGGGTATTCAAGTTGATTCACAAATTAATTACAATGAAGGGAAACCCTTTTATTGAATTAAAAAAAAATCATGTGGAAAAAATTCTAGTGAAGGAAAAAGAGTACACATATCAAATAGTACACATTTTGGATGTTTCATTAAGAACCTTACAAGGAAAATCCATTGGAATAAAACATTGTGAGGGAAAAAAAGTACATCGCATCTTAACTCTCCCTTATGAGAACATCCATTCAAAGACTTGAATCTCCGCATTTCAAGCTTGTGCACCATCTTGTTGAAAGCTGTAGTTAGTAGAGACTTGGTGAATAAATCAGTCATTATTGCTTAAACCAATATGTTGCCCGTTGATATCACCATTCTTGAGAGCTCATGTGTGTAGAAAATCTTGGCGATTTTGAAAAAGGAATATTAAAGGACAATGTCGAGTAGAGTTATACTTTCCTTTTTATTTGGATCGGGTCGTGTCTATTTGTGCCAAGCCATTTGCGTAAATACTTGTTGACTTTCGATTTAATCTCTCTACAATATCACTCTATAAGTACATAAGTTCCTCACATTGAATTCTCACATCTTGACTTGATATTTTCTTATCATCTTGTATTGATATTTCTTTTTCCAATTTAGAAAAAAAATAGTGATGAAAGCTTTAGGGTCCAAAGTAAAATAATCTTAGTGTCATTTTATAAGAAAGGATTTAGAAGCAATCGATGGAAACAAATGATGATGATGATGATGGCTCCAACAATAATCCTATTGTTTTCTTCCTAATAATGTTGTTGATGGAACTTCATTTTTTTTACCAATATTAAAGCATGATGTTTCTTCTTCTATTGTAGCTAAATCGTTTCAAAATTTATAGTCATATGCTCGTAATCTTTGTTTTGAGATAAATTGTTCCTTGAAGTAGAAAAGACATCCCAATAATAAATAATATCTTAAAGTAATCATTTAGGCAAAATATATAGAGGTTCCAGCTTCGCAAGTCAATACTCGCCATATATTCAAATAAGGCAAGTACGATCTATTGGCCTGTATATATTTTTCCTAAATGATTATATAAGATATTATCAATACTTAAGATCTCTTCACTACCTCTCAAGGAAAAATTCATCTCAACATTTTTATCAAAAAAATAAAAATTGAGAGCATATAAACAAGAATTTAGAAACGATTTACCAACAATAGATGAAGAAATCATGACATGCTTAATAGATAAAAAAAATGAAAATTCTATCAACAAAATCATCAAGAGGATAAACAATAAGATTATTATTGGAGCCATCATTACCATTTCTTTACATAGAGTTTCTTCTAAATAAATTTTATTAGATGACACTAAAACTTTGGACCATGAAGTTTTCATCAACATTTTTTTTTCTAAATTAGAAAAAGAAATATTCAGACATGATGTACAGAAAATATTAATGCAAAGTGTGAGAATACAATGCAAGTAACTTATGTATTTATAGGGAGAGAATTGCAAGATGCTTTATAGATTTTAAATGCATTTCATAAGTTTCCTTAATGTAATGCTTATCTTTGGAAAGTAAAAAATAATGAGAATATAATCAAATTTCATTTATAAAGCAATCTACAATTATATGTAGTATAAAATTACGTTAGAAGCCCCTCCTTTATAGCATTTTCTATGATTTAGTGCCCGAAATAAATCAGATTATATAATTAAATATAAAATAAGGAAATAGTATAAATAGCAAAAACAATTTAATAAATGTTACTCCCTCCGTCCCATTTTATGTGAGGTAGTTTGACTCGACACAAATTTTAAGAAAGAAAGATTTATAAAACTTGTGGTCCAAAATAAATAATAAAAAATTGTGTGGTTGTAAATCATATTATTAAGGATAAAATATATATTTTATAGTTAAATTGTTACTTAATATGAAAATGTATCATTCTTTTTGGGGTTGACTAAAAATAAAAAGTAAATCACATAAATTGAGACATAGGGAGTATATGTTATTATTAATTATTTCAAGTTTGAAATTTGAATTAACATGTAGTATCTTTGTGTCACTACCGGAAATCGTATCATGATGGCGCCTACCATAAATCCCTGGTAGGCAAGCCAAAACTCAAGATAACTTGCAATAAAAAAAACTAGAAAAATACAGAACGCGGATGCAATAAAAATATAAGGCATAATACATAAACATGACCCTTAACTTGGCTTCAGCGGACAACTATGCCCTCTAACTTTGAGTGTGCACAAGTAGACACTTAAACTTGTATAAAATTAAAAAAAGTAACACGTGTCCTACATGACATAATACTTGTAGGACGCCACGTAGGACACACAATTGCCATGTAGGACGAATGTGTCAATTTGTTCAATTTTATACAAGTTTAAGTGCCTACTTGTGCACAACCAAAGTTAAAGGTCATAGTTGCCAGCTGATGCGAAGTCAAGGATCATGTTTATGTATTATGCCAAAATATAAGGATGGGTCCTACCATAGATATATAACAAACCGTATAAAATATATAACAAGGTCTTAAAAGAGACCAAGGTAATTAGCTTTATAAAATTCAAAAATATTTTCAAGCTGTTCCAAAGTCGATTTTGTTATTGTTATATAATAAAACACACACAAAAAATTATGTAAGTTCTACCTTTTATGCATTTTCTAAAAAAATTGTCTGAAAAAAATAATGCTTTCAATTAAGTGTTCGCCAATTAGTTTAGTTTAATTGGTAGCTGTATTTTTTAAACTAGTTTCTGGACACGTGTACGCACGTGTCTCATGCAATATGTTATAAATTTGTTAGGACGATTAAAATTCAATGAAAATATGTGTGTAATGAGTACTAAAATGCAACAATCTCAAATAAATGTTATGATAATAATTTATAGAAAATTAAATTAAAGAAGACTAATAGAGAAATATAAAAAAAATAAACATAGAAGAAAAAAATAACATACGCATCCTTCTTAAGACTTTAATCATAACATTATATAAATGAAAAAAAGAAATAAAAAATCCGTACATAATTTTCCAATTTTTTATCGACACCTTCTCTCATATCCAATCAAAATTCAAAAGTCTTCTCCATTGAGTCAAACTAAAGCATGAATCAAATAGAAAAATCACTTTATTTTCGTAAAGTGATAAATAATCAAACTAAGGTAGATATATCATATACTTTAGATGTTGATAGCTTCACTACTTTTACTATAAAATGAAAAAGATAATTTTGGATGTGAGTTTCATGAAACAAAAATGATGAATTTATATAGATAAAACTAGAGGAATACCAAAAGACATCTTTAAGTTTTAAATTAAATACTATTTGAAGGTTTCAAATGGCCAAAATAGATAAAAGAGAACAACTTTAAGAGTATTAAATATATACAATGAACCTCCATTAAAATCTGGAAGAGTAAACAATCCTCCTTTGAACACATGAACTCTCCATTTACTCAATGTAATAATTGATTATCACTAATATTTAAACATGCAATTAACTAAATATTTATAATATTTTAATCTAGTATGGGGAAAAATGGCATTTCAACTTTTAACTTTTTTTGTTCCCACTTTTAATAATACTAATTTTGACGCACGTTGTCACGCCCAGAGACTACGCCCGATACGCGGACACGGGACCCAGGACCACAAGTGATCCCAAGCTAATCCTGCTGGCATGATCATGAGCATACTAAAGATAAGTTGAATATAAACTGATGCGGAAGCTATAATCATAAATAAAATGAAAAAAAAATGGGGAATACCCATATACTATAACTGAGATATATGAAAACTGATGAGTTTAATACAAAGAAGATATTAACTCAATTCTAAGCTGAATCTAACTATGTCTGAAATAAGCCTCTAAACTGACTAGATGTTGGGACATGCCCCAACTAGATCTAGCAAAACTGAAACTAAAGGACTAAAAGTACTGAAAAGATAAACATGTTACTAGTCCTCGAAGAATGAGGACTCACCATTGATGCTGTTGAACTGAAGATCGGGAACCGATCTAAGCATGATCTAGATGTTGAGAACCTAAACCTACATCACGAGAAGATGTAGCGCAGAGTATGCATCAGTACTTGAAAGGTACTGAGCATACATGATAGAATAAAGCTGAAATAACATATAACTGAACAAAGCAAATAAGCAATGATATAATTTGAACATAATATAGATACTGAATGCTGAGCTAACTGAATGCAGTGACCAATTTATAACATATTGAAACTGAATATTGGATATACTGATAAATGGTCAATGCAATAGAATCTGACTGAACTGTGGGAGCTACTAATCACCGATAGTAAAACCACATGAGCTAAATTTGGAGTCCGATGTATACGCCCCATCGAGAGGACCCAATATACCCTGCCAGAGGTATAGAGGCATGCTGGCGTGATCACTAAAATGATGCCCACAAAGGGGACTTACAACCTATGTGGCTAGTAGGTTTGGGACTATTTTGCTACCCTGAACCCTAGTCCAACTCGATATTATGCTACTCCCAATGGATTAAGTAATTAACACATTATGACTGAATTTCTGTAAGTTTCTGGATAGCTCAAACTGAACATGCAAACTGAGTATGCAACAATTAAACTGATATTGATGCATTAATAACTGAATAATTGAAATATCTTACCTAGCATGTGTAATTCAAGAACTAAAGAAATACATAAATAGGGTTCTGGAATTCATGCAATAAACTGAATATTAACATACTAATCTGATTTGGATCATTCTAACAGCTAAGAACCCAATAATTCTAATATTCAAGAAACCCTAGATCTAGTCATAATAAGGAAATCAAGAAACTGACTAAAAACTAGGGACCTAATGGGTGAAAGGAACCCACTAGTGAAATCCCACATACCTGGTGATGAATTCCACGGAGAAATCTTTCGATTTAGGGGCTGAAATTGATGGAATCTTGTTGTGTTCTTGAACTAGGGTTCTTGACCTCTTTTCTCCTCTTACGCTCTAAGTTTCTAAGTTTTGATTAAAGAATTGACTTAGGTAAGTTCTAGTCAATTATCAAATGACTAGGGTTATTTGTTGCAGAACAACTCTCAAATGACTCGCATGTTCTTCCTCATTCCTAGAGTAAATGAGGATATCATCAATAAAGACGATAACAAACAAGTCCAAGTACTGCTTGAACACTCTATTCATCAAATCCATGAAAGCTGCATGAGCATTGGTTAGTCCAAATGACATGACTACAAATTCATAATGACCATACCGAGTTTTGAAAGCTGTCTTCGAAATGTCACTATCTCTGACTTTAAGCTGATGATAACTCGATCTGAGGTCTATCTTTGAGAAATGACTAGCCCTGAAGTTGGTCAAACAAGTCATCAATCCTGGGGATGGGATACTTATTTTTGATTGTGACCTTGTTCAATTGCCTATAGTCAATGCACATTCTGAGAGAACCATCTTTCTTCTTTACTAACAACACTGGTGCACCCCATGGCGAATTACTAGGTCTGATGAAGCCCTTATCTAGAAGGTCTTTCAACTGCTCTTTTAATTCCTTAAGCTCAACTGGAGCCATAATGTAAGGAGGAATAGAGATAGGCTGGGTATCTGGAAGGAGATCAATTCCAAAGTCGATTTTCCTATCGGGAGGAACTCCGGGAAGATCTTCTGGAAACACTTTTGGAAACTCATTAACCACAGGAACTGACTCAAGAGTTGGGGTTTCAGAGCTTGAATCCTTAACCTGAACTAGATGATAGAGATAACCCTAAGAGATCATCTTTCTGGCCTTAATGTAAGAAATGAATCGACCCATAGGCGTTAAGCTACTACCCTTCCATTCTAAGATTGGTTCGTCTGGAAACTAAAAATGAAGAATTCTAGTTCTACAATCGACTGAGGCAAAACAGGAATGTAACCAATCCATGCCTAGAATGACATCAAAGTCTACCATTTCTAACTCTACAAGATCTGTTGAGGTGACTTTCTGAGAGATTGTGACAGGGCAATTTCTGTATACCCGTCTAGCTATAAATGGGTCACCAAATGGAGTAGAGACTGAGAAAGGTTCTGGGAGAGTTTCTGGACTAACACTGAATTTGGCCGCTTACAAAAAAAGAGTAGCCTCTGGATCCAACAACGCATAAACATCGAGATTAAAGACTCGTAACATACTAGTGACTACATCAGGAGAATCTTCCTGATCCTGGTGAGCCTGAAGAGCATACAACCTGTTCTGGCGCTGACCGCCATCTGTACCAGATGAGTTACCCTGTTGAGTCGGGCGACTTGCTGGTGCTGCTAAAGTTGTAGACTGAGCTCTACCATTATTACCTCCTTGACCCTGTCTAGAAGGACAATCCCTCAACCTGTGACCAGACTGACCACACCCAAAACATTCTTCTTTTCCTGCAAGACACTCGCCCAGATGGTTCTTACCACACTTAGGGTAAGTTTGGTAGGTTTTGGTGCCTGAAATACTACCTTGAGACTTAGAACCTGATGCTCCACTTTTCTGATTATTGCGGAACTTGGAGGATGGAACACTGGCTGATGAAGGTGCTGAAGTCAAAGACTTCTGCTGAAACTGCGATCGATTTCCACTACCCGATTTCTGTTGGGAATACTCATAGTTGCCTGTTCTTGCTTTCTTACTCTCCTTAGCCTGTTCCCTAAGCTTATCACCCTCAACCTGCTGAGCGTGAGTCATGAGCCTAGAGATGTTCATGTCTCCCAATAACATAGCATTCCAACACTCTGTCTTCACTAAGTTTGACATTCCATACATAAACTTATTCATCTGAGCGCTGGAATCAGCAAACATGTGAGGAGCATACCTGGAGAGTTGGTTAAACTTGAGCCCATACTCTTTGAGCAATCCTTTCAAAATGATACCACTACTTAAACAAGAAATCTAATTAAATACTTGCGACATTTAAAACCAATTAATGAGGGCATACTGATTTTAATCTAGTAGAGATTAGATTCATAACGAACTCCAAAATAATAAAAAAAAATATAACATTTAAGCAATTAACCGACCAGATCTTCATGCATATGTTAACCTCACACTCGAGGGTGAAATAACAAGAATATTACAAGTTTCCGAGTACCGAAATCAGCCGGCTCATGCTTTACACAACTTTCAAGACATATAGCAAATTAGTATATTACAAGACTTGGGTTTACACACCCTAAAAAGATAAAAACGTATAACCATACTTATATTACAACCTATGGTGACATGACCAAATTAGCCCTCAAAATCTCCTGTAAATATACAACATAAAGATCATGTACAAGTCCCAAGGTTATACAAGATATATATGCCTATATGCAAATGTGATCTTTCTTAAGGCTTTCAAAATCTCCATCATCAATGGCCAGCTTCAAGCATCATCGCGAACAGCCCCTACGATAGAAACAACTATCGCTAAGCATATAGCTTAGTGGTGTACAAACTATAGGTTTGGATCCCTTAAATTCACCAAGTTATCATTCTCAAGTCAAGGGCAGAACGATCGAAACAAAACCAGTAAATCAAGTAAACAATATACAAGGAGTATCAAGTTCAATATATAAAGGTCCAAATGTCAAGAATGCTCATAGCACAACTTTTCAAGAGATTCAATAACAAGGCTCACCCAATATATACATCATGTCGTCACACCAAGTACGAGCAGGTATTAAGAAGGGTTAAAACCCAATAATCAAGAGAACCAAGAACCATATTAAAAAAATGGCTTCCTAGTTCGTACTTAAAATGGACAACTTCCATTCTTAAGACGAACTAAAACTCCAGAGTCAAGATGACAAATGATCCGAACCAAGAGGCATGCCAAGAGTGACAAAGTCACAGCCACAAGAAGGACAAGGTCCCAACAAGAGTGCTAAGTGATCAAACAATCCGTACAAGTGGGCGAGTTACATAAGCATCTTTAATGTATTAAAGAATACTAATACAACAATGCAAAGTGAAAAGAGGTAACCAAGGTACCAAGATAACTTTCAAATATACCAGTAGGTAAAAAGAGTACAAGTATAAATTTATACACAAACCTCAGTTCTTTAGCACAAAAACAGTCCAACAAAACTCCACGAGTCAAACCGTAGACCTAGCAGCGTATTAAAGTCTTCAACTTGTACACGAGGATATACAACCTTAAAAAAATGAATTCAATAACTTATTTAATTTCTAGCAGCTCAATAATGATGACGGAAAATAGGGTTATCATCACAAGTAAGCCTAGCCTGTACAAATACGACTATGCTCCCAAACAGTAAATTTTGGCCATCCTAGTGCATCATGTCGCAACTAAGATTTGAAATGGAAAACAGCAAAAATGGACTGTATACTCTTCATGAAAGATGTAGGTACCTCTCTTAAGGTTGCAAAACACCAAGAATCACCGCAAAATGTATTTTGGATAAAAAGATATATTCAAAACACTAACAATTGTCCATACAGGATTTCAAACTTCAGAATTTGGACAGAACTTGTCCTATGATGCGTCCCATATTTCGAATCCATAACAACTAAATTAGAGTTTAACATAAACATAAGAGTTGTACATATACGAATTATCTTTCCAAATCATATTTATTCACAGTAAACAAAGTTATATAGAACGAGATATGCTTAATCTACTAAACGCTACCCAACTCAAAAATAGGTTTTACCACTTACCAAAGAGAAGAGTGTAACTCGATTTCCAGCCAAAAGGACCAAGATTTTCTCTTGTGATCTTGAAGAACAACATATTAGATAATGTTCTAAGGGACTTATACTTCAGGTGAGACGAATTTCCTAAGAGGAGGTGTCAAAATATAGTAACACAAAAGGTGCTTATCATATACACAACTACCCATAAAAGTTGGCTGCCCAAATACTTGTGTGCTGCCCAAATGCATACATATACACCTATATATATATATCCTTCACCTCCTTTTAAAGCTATACATATTTCTAATTAAAACATTACGCAAATACCCCCATACAATACATTAAATTACGATGACAATTATTTTAAGTAAGGTTGCAAATATAACATTATTTCAAGTTCCCAAAATGAGAATTAAACATATTGTAATAATTAAGCAGTGGTTTATCGACATGTGACTCTTGTTAGCATTTTCGGGGTGTTACACTCTTGGACCGTAATGTTACCCTGCCTTAAGTTAATAAATTCCTGGGACCTTGCTTCTCTCAACTCCATAGGGAAAAACCTGTCCAGAAAGGTTTCGCTGAAACAATCCCAAGTAATAGGAGCTGTATCTATACCCATGTTCTCATTCCACTGAGTATACCAGATATGAGCTACATCTTTAAGTTGATACAATGTTAACTCAACCCGAACCTGGATCACTTCAAAGATCTTCTTGACCTCATCAATGAAGTTTTGGGGATCTTCTCCAACTTGCGATCCTAAGAACTCTGGCGGATTCATCCTAACAAAGTCTCGCACTCTAGCTGCAACTGACCCAACATTGGTATTTGCCTGAACTGGAACCCGCTGATTGTTCTGGTTGGCCACACTCTGAGCCAAAATTTGAATGACGTTCCTGAATTCTGCATTAGAAACTTCATGATCTGGGACTGGAGGAGCTGCGTTTGCATTCCTGGTGTTAGCTCTACGGGGAGGCATGATCACTGAAATGTAGAATGTCGAGTTAGAATATAATTAGATCATACCTTACGCACGATAAGAGTAACAAGAAAATAAAGTTTTCCTAAATCACTTTATAGCCTCCTTCTTATTAGATGTGGTGCACTTCACACCCATGAAAATGACTCTACTTAGCACGGCTTTTCAGACATCCTAGGACTCTTAAACCTAATGCTCTGATACCAAGTTTGTCATACCTCGAGACTACCCGCAAGATGCGGACACGGGACCTAGAACTACAAGTGATCCCAAGCTAACCCTGCTGACGTGATCATGAGCATACTAAATATAAGTTGAATAATAAACTGATGCGGAAGCTATAATCATAAATAAAATGAAAAAAATAGGGAATACCCATATACTATAACTGAGATATATGAAAACTGATGAGTTTAATACAAAGAAGATATTAACTTAATTCTAAGCTGAATCTAACTATGTCTGAAATAAGCCTCTAAACTGACTAGAAATGTTGGGACAATCTCCAACTAGATCTAGCAAAACTGAAACTAAAGGACTGAAAAGATAAACATGTCACTAGTCCTCGAAGAATGAGGACTCACCACTGATGCTGCTAAACTGAAGATCGGGAACCGATCTAAGCATGATCTGGATACTGAGTACCTAAATCTACATCAAGAGAAGATGTAGCGCACTTGAAAGGTATTGAGCATGCCAGATAGAATAAAGCTGAAATAACATATAATTGAACAAAGCAAATAAGTATTGATATAATCTAAACATGATGTAGATACTGAATGCTGAGCTAATTGAATGCAGTGACCAATTTATAATATGTTGAAACTGAATATTGGATATACTGATAAATGGTCAATGCAATAGAATCTGACTGAACTGTGGGAGCTACTAATCACCGATAGTAAAACCACATGAGCTAAATTTGGAGTCCGATGTATACGCCCCATCGAGAGGACCCAATATACCCTGCTAGAGGTATAGAGGCATGCTGGCGTGATCACTGAAATGATGCCCACAAAGGGGACTTACAACCTACGTGGCTAGTAGGTTTGGGACTATTTTGCGACCCTGAACCCTAGTCCAACTCGATATTATGCTACTCCCAATGGATTAAGTAATTAACACATTATGACTGAATTTCTGTAAGTTTCTGGATAGCTCAAATTGAACATGCAAACTGAGTATGCAACAATTAAACTGATATTGATGCATTAATAACTGAATAATTGAAATATCTTACCTAGCATGTGTAATTCAAGAACTAAAGAAATACATAAATAGGGTTCTGGAATTCATGCAATAAACTGAATATTAACATACTAATCTGATTTGGATCATTCTAACAGCTAAGAACCCAATAATTCTAACATTCAAGAAACCCTAGGTCTAGTCATAATAAGGGAATCAAGAAACTGACTGAAACAAGGGACCTAATGGGTGAAAGGAACCCACTAGTGAAATTCCACATACATGGTTATGAATTCCACGAAGAAATCTTTCGATTTCGGGGCTGGAATTGATGGAATCTTGCTGCATTCTTGAACTAGGGTTCTTGACCTCTTTTCTCCTTTTATGCTCTAGTTTCTAAGTTTTGATTAAAGAATTGACTTAGGTAAGTTCTAGTTATGTTTCTAAGCTAAAACTAACCAAAACCACATTGTTTAGGGTTAAAACGACATAGTTTAGGGGTCCAATGCATAAGAAAAAGACCGAAAGACCCCTGACTTAAAATCTGCTGAAGCAACCTACGGACTAATCGACGATCCGTCGATGGATCCACGATCCGTCCTGTCAGTCTGTCGATGACTTCAGAGACCAGGTTTTGAGGGTCTTGACCTACGGACTGATCGACAATCCGTCGATGGATTCACTATTTGTTATGTCAGTCCGTCGATCGACTTTAGAGACCAGGTTCTGAGGGCCTCGACCTACAAACTGATTGATGATCCGTCGATAGATCCACGATCCGTCAAGTCAGTCTGTGGGTCATGCCTTAAAATGTTTTTTGTCTGAATTTCTGGGGATGGTTGCAGATGCGAACCACGGACCACCAGCACGGGCGGTGGGTCACCCTACAGACCGTGGGTGGCAACCGTGGGTTGCACCTGCAACTTCTGAAAATCTGCATTAAGTTCTGTTTTCGGATACGGGGTGTTACACATGTGTTTTGCACGTGAACATAGAATCATGTGCTACACTAATTTTAAAAATAATGTGAATATTAAAAATTTAAGTAAACAATTACAAAATGAATGATAAAGTATAAGTTTCTATGAATAGTGGATGTAAACTTTCTTCTTATTACTGTTGAAAGTTAGTCACTCTTAAAATCTCTTAGTTACACCTCTTCAATATACTTTCTCTTCCCTCCCCCATAGTGAGTTATTTAGTTATTACTGTATTGTTTGAGTTCTTACCTTTAATATAGTATAATATACTATAAATATTGATATAAAATATAGAACATATACAAAATTAGATGTTTTTAGTTGGATTATTATTATATAATTTAACATTGATGTTAGGAAGTGTTCAAATTTCACTGAACATTGAGATTGTCAACGTTTGTAAATCAAACTTGAGTTTTTATTAAGAGATGAATAGAAAACATAAAAAAATCATAGTTTAAAAACGTGAAGAAACCCCTCCATTTATACTTAACAAAGGCTGGTATGAGCATTTGCATATGGTTTCTTATCATAAAAGTCACCACCCTTTGGAAAGGTCACAACTCAACAGAAAAGTCACAACTCTTTGGAAAAGTCGTAATCATTTGATGTGAAATGATGTCTTCTTTAAATATAAAATATTATAATATAAATAAATAGATATAATATAAAATATAGTAAATTGGGTGGTATTATGAAGAAGAAGAACAATGAATTTTTTTATAAAATTGTAGTTCGAAAATTTGAGGAAACCCCTCTTTTTATAGCCAAGAAAGGTAGTGTATGAAGGAATGCTTATTGCCCCTTATAAAAAAAAGTCACAACTCTTCTAAAAGGTCACAACTCATCGGAAAGGTAATAACTCTTTGGAAAAGTCAAAACCTTTCGAAAAATTCACAACTCTTTAGAAAAGTTGTAACCCTGTAAAAAGTCACGGCCCTTCGAAAAGGTCACAATTCATCGGGAAAGTTATAAGCCTTTGACAATGTCACAACCCTTCAATGTGAAAAGGTGCTTGTTTTTAATATAATATAAATAAGTAAATTTAATACAATATAAATTATAGAAGATATACTAAATTTGGTGTTGTAAGTTCGGGGGTTTATTATAATTTAATATTTAAGCTAGGCATTTCATTCTTTTAAGGTAGAATAGATAACAAAAAAGATAGATATAGATTTTTCTAATTTTAATTTGATATGAAATTTTAAAAAACAAAAAAGACTTCTAATTTAAGGATATGTAGAATATATAAAAACGTCTTTTAACTTTGTGGTCTTAAAGATGTGCCCCCACCCCAGAAAAAAAAGAACATTCTATATTAAATTGAATAAAAATAGAGTACAACAAATAAATTGGAAACTGATGAGTACCTATTAAATCTAGTTAAGACTTCAGACAAACTTTTGAACAAATCATTTTTCTTGAACAACTTGAGACTTTGCACAACGTGAACACCAAGTTGTAGTTTGTGCACTAGAAAATCATTTGAAGTTGCTGCAAAAGTATATTTATGACTATGAAAATGAGAACATATTAATTATCTAGATAGTCTTCTAGTTTGAGGTTGAGTATTCCTATTCACCTTGTGGCATCAATTTTTGTTGATCTATTTAGTTTCCCACAAAATTAATTATAATTGCATAATTGAACAACTCTCACAATATTTCTTGTTTAAGAAGACGAATAGAAAACTTACAAAATTTGTAGTTTAAAAGTGTGAGAAAACCTCTCTATTTATAGACAACAAATGATAGTATGAAAATGTGTTTATCGTGCTTTATCAGATAAGTCACAACCCTTCAAAAAAATCATAACTCATCGAAAAAGTTACAAACCTTCGAAAATGTTACTACCCACTAATGTGAAAAGGTGTCTGCTTTTAAGTTGGGGGCATTATAGTAATTTAACATTCAAGTTAGGGAGTGCTTTTAAGTTGGGGGTATTATAGTAATTTAACATTTAAGTTAGGGAGTTCATGCTTTTAAGGTAGTATAGAAGATATAGATATATAATATATAATATATAATATATATATGATGATGATATGATAGTTAGTTATGTTAATTTAATTATTTTATCTTGTTAAAGTTAGGAAAGCTCAATTGTTGATCGATAATAATTCATGTTATTTTTAATTTGATCTAACTCAACAATTTAATTCAATTTGGCCACTTCCTTAATTTCATTGGCATTTATAATGCATTTGGCCATTTGATTCAGCTAAATTCGCAATTCTATGGCCATTTTTTAAATCTGAAATTTGGACTCTATCATTACCCAACTTTGGACCAATTTTTAGTTAAAAGCCTGACAACTTCAAGCTCAATTTTACTATTTACCCGGCCCACACCTGCTCGAATAGATATAAAAAACTCGCGTGTCCCTCACTTGCTCGAATAGATACATACGCATACATATACACAAGGCATAATACATAAATATGCCCTTTAACTTGACCTCAAATCACATTTATGTCCTTTAACTTTAGGTGTGCACAAGTAGACAATTAAACTTGTATAAAGTTGAACAAATAGACACACATGTCCTACATGACATCCTACGTGTCATTTTTTGTCCTATGTGGTGTCCTACGTGTATTGTGTCTCGAAGGACTCATGTGTCTACTTGTTCAACTTTAAGTGTCTACTTGTGCATACCCAAAATTGAAGGGCATAAATGTGAAATGAGACCAAGTTAAATGGCACATTCATGTATTATGTTGGCATAATACATGCACCTCATTCTTGAGCCCTCACATATGCACCTCACTCCTTTTCTCTTCCCCCAAAATTCACGCGTTTCTCTTTACCTTTCCCACTCTTTTCTTCCTCAACAAGAAAAACTCCAAGAACCCTAACAGCAACACTAAAACAATGACAAAACTTCTTCTTCCCACTTCGTTCGTACAACCTCGCCTACCCAACATGAGACGAAGCTCCTTGAACCTTCTAGAATCCACGCAGCGTCATCCCTGTAAACCCTCAATTTCATTCGAGATAAACCTTTGAATTTGTACGTATCGGTACATTCCAACTTGCTCAATCTTATCCCTTTGAGAGAATTTTGAAATTCAAAATCGCCCTTTACCAAATTTTCCTCCTGAAAGACGCCCTAAAATTTCCTTATATAAACCCTTTCCTTTCACTAGTTTAGGGATAGGAGATTTTCGACCTAAAACCAGAAGGTTTTCATATGGGATTTCCCCCCAAAAAACACAAGTATTTCTCCCTAATACAAAGGAACTTTCTTTTGAGAATCTAGGTATTCTTGAGACCCAATAGCTTAATTAAGCTCTTTCGGGCAATTCGGTGTTTCTTCATTGTTGCTCGGTGGTGGAAGTCATTTTCAAGTGTGTAATCCCAATTCCTGCTCCGAAGAAGGTAACCTCCCCTCCTCTTAAATTCATTTTGCCATTCTATCTAAATTTAGGTTTCTATTATGTGAATTTAATTCATTATGTGGTTTGATTTTATGATTTTAAGTGTTTCCTATCCAAAAATCACGTGTTTCTATTTCCCTTTCCCACTCTTTTCTTCCTCGACGAAGAATAACTCCAAGAACCCTAACAACAACACTAAAATGCGCGATGAAAAACTTCTTTTCCCACTTTGTTCATACAACCTCGCCGGCCCAGCATGAGACGAAGCTCCTCGAACCTTCTAGAACAAATCCACGCGGAGTTATCCCCGTAACTCCTCAATTTGATTCAAGATAAATGTTTGAATTCGTACGTATTGGTACATTCCAACTTGCTCAATCTTATCCTTTGAGAGAATTTTGAAATTCAAACTCGTCCTTTACCAATTTTTTACCCAAATTTCCCTCCTGAAGAAACGCCCTACATTTTCCTTATATAAACTCTTTCCCTTCACTAGTTTGGGGATATGAGATTTCGACCTAAAATCAGAAGGTTTTCATATAAGATTTCACCCAACAAACACAAGGATTTCTCACCTAATACAAAAGAACTTTCTTTCGAGAATCTAGATATTCTTGAGACCCAATAGCTTAATTAAGCTCTTTCGGGCAATTTGGTGTTTCTTCACTGTTGCTCGGTGGTGGAAGTCATTTTCAAGCTCGTAATCCCAATTCCTGCTCCGAAGAAGGTAACCTCCCGTCCTCCTAAAATCATTTTTTTCATTATGTCTAAATTTAGGTGGCAATTATATGAATTTAATTTATTATGTGGTTCGATTTTATGATTTTTAGTGTTTCCTATCTAAAATTCATGCGTTTCTCTTTCCCTTTCCCACTATTTTCCTCCTTGACGAAGAACAACTCCAAGAACCCTAACAACAACACTAAAACGATGACAAACTTATTTTCCCACTTCGTTTGTACCACCTCGCTTGCCCAGAATGAGACGAAGCTCCTCGAACCTTCTAGAACAAATCCACGCGGCGTTATCCTCGTTACTCCTCAATTTCATTCGAGATAAATGTTTGAATTCGTACGTATGTACATTCCAACTTGCTCAATCTTATCCTTTGAGAGAATTTTGAAATTCAAACTCGTCCTTTACCAATTTTTACCCAAATTTCCCTCCTGAAGAAACGCCCTACATTTTCCTTATATAAACTCTTTCCCTTCACTAGTTTGGGGATATGAGATTTTCGACCTAAAATCAGAAGGTTTTCATATAGGATTTCACCCAACAAACACAAGGATTTCTCACCAAATACAAAAGAACTTTCTTTCGAGAATCCAGATATTCTTGAGACCCAATAGCTTAATTAAGCTCTTTCGGGCAATTTGGTGTTTCTTCACTATTGCTCGGTGGTGGAAGTCATTTTCAAGCTCGTAATCCCAATTCCTGCTCCGAAGAAGGTAACCTCCTGTCCTCTTAAAATCATTTTTTTTCATTATTTCTAAATTTAGGTGGCTATTATATGAATTTAATTTATTATGTGGTTCGATTTTATGATTTTTAGTGTTTCCTATCTAAAATTCATGCATTTCTGTTTCCCTTTCCCACTCTTTTCCTCCTTGATGAAGAACAACTCCTAGAACCCTAACAACAACACTAAAATGATGACAAACTTATTTTCCCACTTCATTCGTATCACCTCGCCTGCCCAGCATGAGACGAAGCTCCTCGAACCTTCTAGAACAAATCCACGTGGCGTTATCCCCGTAACTCCTCAATTTCATTTGAGATAAATGTTTGAATTCGTACGTATGTACATTCGATCGTGCTCAATCTTATCCTTTGAGAGAATTTTGAAATTCAAACTCGTCCTTTACCAATTTTTACCCAAATTTCCCTCCTGAAGAAACGCCCTACATTTTCCTTATATAAACTCTTTCCCTTCACTAGTTTGGGGATATGAGATTTTCGACCTAAAATCAGAAGGTTTTCTTATAGGATTTCACCCAACAAACACAAGGATTTCTCACCTAATACAAAAGAACTTTCTTTCGAGAATCTAGATATTCTTGAGACCCAATAGCATAATTAAGCTCTTTCGGGCAATTTGGTGTTTCTTCATTGTTGCTCGGTGGTGGAAGTCATTTTCAAACTCGTAATCCCAATTCCTGCTCCGAAGAAGGTAACCTCCCGTCCTCTTAAAATCATTTTTTTTCATTATTTCTAAATTTTGGTGGCTATTATATGAATTTAATTTATTATGTGGTTCGATTTTATGATTTTTAGTGTTTCCTATCTATGTTCATGTTTTAGTTCTGCCTAATCCTTAGATTCTTAAAGTTACATATTAATTTTCTCTTTTTGATGAATGATCTTGCTATGTGTATTGTTAAAAAAATTGATGAATTTGGGTCGTATTAGCTTTCCCATGGCCTTTTCATGTTGGCTTCATCTCTTAGGGGTAACCCATATTTCTTAATGTTTATCTCTTATTATGCTTTAGATTCTAAGTATTCATCCACCATTTTGTTATTTAGTAATTGAAACAAGACTTGGGCCTAATTTCTTTATTCTCTTTATTTGATTAATTATTAATTGTAGTTTATTTGATTCTAAATTTAGCTTTAGTTAAACTTAATTAAAAAAATCCTCCTAAAGATGAACCAACTTTTTTTTAATGTTGATTTACTGCATCTAATGATTTTCATCAAATGCTTTTCATTTGATTGGTTATTTCGAATAAGTTCATTTTCAATTGTTCAATCAATTTTCTATATTTTCAAGTGATTCAAAAGCTTTTTCTTTACTTTAAATTATTTTCCAACGTTAAGTGCTAACCCCTTCTCAAAGTGGAAATATAAATTTGTTTTCTATTTTCTCTAAATTTTTAACGGTTTATCTGCTAAAGCTTTTTTTAAATCAAGTTTTCTTAAATTTTAAAAAAAAAATATGTGTCGACTTTTCAAGTATACAACAACAACAAGAACAACAAGAACAACAACAAGAACAACAACATACCCGGTGAAATTCCATAAGTAAAGTCTTGGGAGGCTAGAATGTACGCAGACATTACCACTACCTCATGGAGGTACAAATACTTTTATACTTATAAAATATTTCAAAAGTGATTTTCAAAAAGTAAATCACACATATAACATATAGTACTTCTTAAAAACGGAATTGTCATCAATAAATTAATAATACACTCCCATGGAGCCCAAAACTAGTAAAAATGAGATACAAAAGTTATTACTTTTTTAGTTGTCTATATATTTTATATTTTATTAGAGAATAATGTTTTGTATAGATCCACTCTTTGACTTGGATGGTCTTGTATTAGTGACACCATATCTGGGGTTTGACTTATGTATATATTCATATATCTCAATCTTTTTTTGGGCCTTATTGTATATTTTATACAACTTGCTTGGAAAAATTACTGAAATACACGTCTTATGTTTCCATTATTTCTAATATTCCCTTCTATTTCTAAAAACCTCTAAAATCCCTTATTTCTCTCCTAATTCTAAATTATTTTATAAAGTATCCGAACTAGTTTTTAATGTATCCGAGCTACATATTATGTATCTGGGTTATTTTATAATGTATCCGAGTTAGTTTTTAATGTATCCGAGCTACATATTATGTATCCGGTTTATTTTACTTTTTCAGAAATTAATGTAATTACAAACTAAATAGGGATAGATTGTAATTTCATATTAAAACTATGTGATTCCTAAAATTTATACATATATCTATACTGGGGCCTATCCTTATTTTTTATTGCATCAGCATTAGGTATTTCTAGTTTTTTTTTATCGTATTTTATCTTGAGTTTTGGCTTGTCATCGAGTGGTTTATCGTAGGCGCCATCATGATCTAGTTTTGGGTCGTGACACAAAGTTATTACATGTTAATTCAAACTTCAAACTTGTAAGAATTAATAATAACATATAACATTTATTAAATTATTTTTGCTAATTATATTATTTTTATATTTCTTATTTAATTATATAATTTGATTTATTTCGGGATCTAAATCCAAGAGAAATTCTATAAATGAGGGGCTTCTAATGTAATTTTATTCTAGCTATAACTATAGATTGCGTTATAAATGAAATTTGATTATATTCTCATTTGTTTTTTTAATTTGATTTTCAAAGATAAGTAAAACATTAAGTTAACTTGTTAAGTGCATTTAAAATCACTGAAGCATCTCTACAATTCTCACCCTATAAATACATAGGTTTCTCACATTGTATTCTCTCATCTTGCCCTAATATTTTAGTTACATCATGTCTTAATGTTTCTTTTTCTAGAAAATATAATAAAATGGTAATGGAAGCTTCATGGTCTAAAGTGAAGCGAGTTTTAGTGTCAAGTTTTTTATTGGAGTCATCATTACCGACAGTAACATAGCCGGACGCGACACTAAAAGTCGCTTTCTTTTGGATCATGAAGCTTCCATCACTATTTTATTATTTTTTAGAAAAATAAACATTAACACATGATGTAATAAGGCAAGATATGAGAATACAGTGTGAGCAACCTATGTATTTACATATTGAGAATTGAAGAGATGCTTTAGAGATTTTAAATGCACTTAACAAGTTGCCTTAATGTAATGCTTATCTTTGAAAAGAAGAATTAAAAAAAAGAAGAGAATTCAATCAAATTTCATTTATAAAGCAATCTATTGTTGTAAGTAGTATAAAATTACGTTAGAAGCCTCTCATTTATAGAATTTTCTTGGATTTAGAGCCCGAAATAAACTAGATTATATAATTAAGTATAAAATATGAATATAATATAAATAGCAAAAGCAATTTAAGAAATGCTATATGATTTTATTAATTATTTGAAGTTTGAAATTTGAATTAACATGTAGTATATTTGTGTCACGACCCGAAATCGTATCATGATGGCTTCTACCATAAATCCCCAGTAGGAGCCAAAAATCAAGATATCATGGATAAAAAGCTAAAAAAACTAACGTGGATGCAATAAAATTATAAGGATGGGCCCTAGCATGTGTAAGTTAAGAGAATAACTCGAATAGACCCCCATTAGCCTGCTGAGTACACAGAAGAGCTATAACTAATGAGTCTCACACTTTTGTAAAGTGAAACATCTTTTCTTTGAAGGTACCACATCACTTACAAGGTAGGTCGCAAAATCTGCAAACTATGTGTCACGATCCGATTTCTCGAGTCATGATGAAACCTACTATATCCTACTAGTAGATAAGCCAACTCGTAACCCAGAACATCAAGTAATGAGCATAATGGTAGAAACTAGCGAAAACAACAATCTAAACAAAAGACAACAAGGCGGAAGCAAACCAAAATTAAATATATACAAACATCCCTCCCAGAACCAGGAAGTCACTATTGCAAAGCTGTCTAATAAAGAGTACAAGTCCCAAAAGTGGACCCCAACAAAGCATGACTCAAAAAAGCAACAAGACTAGCCAAAACAAATAAGGAGACAGGATGAACCTAAAACACCAAGTGCTCACACTCGTCTCCGAACCACAACTGCAAAAGACGGCACGTACGATCACTGATGGTAGCTGGTAGTAAGACCTGCATCACAAAAAGATGCAGAGTGTAGAATACGTACCAAAACAAGGTACTCAGTAGGCATCATAAGCCGACTGAGCAAGAAAGGTAAAAACAATTAGAAAAGATAGAATCTTGACACAAACAAAGGTCAAAGAGGGAAAGAAAGAAGGCATACAAGTATAGAAAGTAAATCTAAGTATAGCTTAACTAAACCTAACTAGACTCCCATAAGCCCAGAAGGTGCACTATTGCGCAAGTTCAAATAAAATATGAACGGACCCCCATAAGCCCGACAGGTACATAGAATAACTAAGTCTACAAGAATAAGATACTCAAACCCAAGTCCAAAAGAAGCCAATCGGGCCTCGAACCCACAGTGATAGGATCTGGGCCTCGAACCCAAAATGATAGAATCTGGGCCTCAAAGAGTAAAACGTCACCCCTGAAATAACAGCCTTGGACCGTAAATAATCACTTCAACCAACCAACTCATAACCTAACTAACAAGAGTGCCAAGGGTATGTCAATTCCAAGGAAAATCTCATGTCAAGACAAGTCACTGTGGGACGTCGCCCACCCAAGGGTATCAACAGAAGGCTCCCAGCCTAAAACAACTAAATCTCCAATCGTCGCGATAACATAAACCTCCTTAACCACAGAAATAGAGAGAGAGGGTATATAAGATCTAATAAGCCACGAATTCGCCTAAACGAATGATCATACTATCAGACTCAAGTCTGCATTTTCAGTCTACAAAGATCTAGTCTATCTGAAACGACGTCAGAGATAATGCAAAGCAAAAAAGTTAGAGAGTCTAAGGCAACTGTCATGCCCCGAGTCTACACCCTGGACATGACCGGCACTCGAGAACCATCGTTGGTCCCCAAGCAAACCCTTGGCCTGGCTCAACACTCAGTGGAAGACTTACTCAACAACATAGGAACTCAGATGCAAAGATTAACTCAATTTTCTCAAAATAAATAACTCAAAATATTTATAAATATTCAACTAGTCATAAGAAGGCAACTCAAGTCTTAATACATTAACAAGGAAAAATGAAAAAAGACTCCTCAAAATACTAATGTTTATGAAGCCTCTAAACTACTATGATGGAAGTCGGGACAAGACCCACAACATCCTAACAAAACCAAAACCATAGTGTGAAGCCCTTCGGAAAGCAAGGATACTTACCAAAGCTAGCTGGAATGCGATGGGATCAACAAAGTGTCGACTAATGATCCTGAATACCTGTATCTGTATCATGAAACGATGTAGGCCAAATGGCGTCAATATATTGAATGTACGAGCATGTAAGGGGATTACTGAACATAGGGATACACAACTGATCTAATAGAAAAGGACACCATACTCACCTCAACTCAACTCAACTCAATATGAAAGCAACATTAAAAGATGCAATATATATAAAGCTTTCAGAACAATAGATAATAACTCAAATGTATATAAAAAAACAATAATAAAATCTTTACTCTTATTTTAAGAGATTTTCTAACCGACAACCATCACTATGAGCTATGTGATGATACAACGTCTTGTCCACGCTGCCAGAACTATCATATACCTTGAAGGGGTATAGAACATTCTCAACTAAGTGTATACACTAAGCTATGCTTAAAAACAATAAGGAATCATGTAAAAGTATGATCTTTTACCCATGTTGGCATACATGGTTTATGAGGATTTTGAGTTGTCTGAACTCATCCGCATATCAGTGCTCAATACTACTTCCAATAATATATACCCCATGCTCACATGTTTTAAAACATAAATCTTCCACAATTTGAGATAATTACTCAAAAGATCCTCTTAAAAATATAATACTCTGAAACTTCTCTGAATTTGTAAACTCATTTAGAAATCGGCATTTCTCTCTTTTAAATATGTAAAATCTCATAGGAGGACCTATGGCCCATATGAAGTGGTCTGTAGGTGTGGTTTCAGACTTGGGTTGTACAATTGGGACTTACAGCCCATAGAAGGTCTTACGAGCCGTATGAGGTGGCCCATGGTTTTTGCTGAAAAATTGGTCTCCAGTAACTCAACCTATGAGTGGACAATGCGGTTTGTAGGAGATTGTACAGACTGTACATGGGGTTCGTAGGTCGATCCGGTAATTTTTAACTCGGGGTTATTTGGGTCTTTTCTACCCTTTTAACATCTAAACTATGTCGTTTCTAGAACATTTTAAGGTCCTATAACTGATTTTACTCTTCAAATTCTTCCATTCCCTCTCATTCCCTCAAAACCCTTGAAATCCCTAAAGGCCTTCTTCTCCAAATTCTCTCTAAGGATCTCAAGGAAAATTTTAGGGTTTTTTAAGCTTCAAGATCCCTTCTCCAATTCCAAGGCTTGGATTCATCAAGGTTTGTGGGAAGTTCATCAATTGATCCCTATTCATCCATTGAGTCCTAAGAAATCCCAATTTCTCTTTTAAAATTTCACCCAAATTTTTGGATTTTGCATGAATTCTCATGGGTTCAATTGTTTATGACTAAATTCACTCTATATGATTTTATTATGCATGATTTGATTTAAATTACATATTTTTCAATGATTTTCATATGAATTCATGTTATATGACTACTTTATGTTTATGAACTATTATTTGAGACTATGCATGCATCATGAAATTGAGGAAAGTATGAAGCAATGATACTTTGGGACAAAGTATCGATATGTTTAATGAAAAAGGTTTCTCCAAAATGAAGTATTCTCATCATACAAGATTATCATGATTTAGATGCTTCAAGATAAGTATCTCTATGAATATGTTTATGGAATCATGATTTTGAAAGGAGCTATTCTATGATATGATGTTTATGATTGGATTTGTATTATAAGATTTTTACTTTTCAAGTATTATGATTATGATATGATTATGGTTATTTTCATTGGGAGTTTACTTAGTCCTGAGAGGAATTTGGGATAAAAATTGTCTCATTAGTAGAGGTCGGATCTCTAGTAGAAATCTCATTATCCCATAACTACGTGCCCTCTTAGAATTTTGTCTCAATTGGATATAGATAGTGGATCCACCTAATCTTAAGAACATGGTACTTACCTTGGCAAGTAAGACAATATGTTTTCTGTAAAACCTCGATATCATGTAAAGGAAAGATTTCACTTTTTAGCCACTGGTTGTTGTGTTCTACGGATCCATTCTATAGGTTGCAGATACTTCTACGGACCGTAGAGTGCATCCATAGGAAGTGGGTCAAGGTTTGAGAAATTTTAATTTGATCTACCATTGACCACGGCGAGTCGTGGGATGTTCTACGGACCATAGATGGATTTCGTAGAAGAAATCCATACTTGGTGAAATTTTACTGTAAAAGTTGAGTTTCTAGAGTTTGGGTCTACGGATCATAGAAAGGTCTCGTCGAAGTTGGATGAATTTTAAGGTTTCAGTAGTTGGGCTATGGTTGACCAGTACGGTCCGTAGAAAGTTTTACGGACCATAGGTCTGCCTGACAGTTATTTTAAAGAGGTATTTGGGTCTTTTCCTATGCACCTAATACCTATGCTACATCGCTTTAACCTATAAAAGAGACCCTGTAACTAAATTTACTCCTATAATCTACCCATTCCCTTTCATTTCCCTAAAAAATCCCAAAATCCTCTCAAGTCTTCTCTCTCAAGATCAAGGTAGAAGAAGCTAGGGTTCCCAAATCAAGTCTCCTTTTTCACTATTATTTTGGGCTTCAAGATCAAGGTATGTAGGGAGTTTATCAATGTATTCCATTCACCCATTGAATCCCAAGAATTACTCCAATTCTCCAATTTAATTTCCTAAATCGGTTAGGTTTTCATTCAGTTCCTCATGGGTTCTATTTGTATGGATTCAATTGTTTGATTTTGATGATATCATGATAGTGTTGACTTAATTACATGTTTTCCAATAAATTCCATATGAACTCATGCATGATACATGATTTTGACTATCAACTATAGAAGGGTATGAATTTTTGAAAAAGTTATGAAGCTATGAAGTGACGTTTTCACAAAAGATATGCATGATTTATGAAATTGAATGTCTTATAATCTAGGTTGCTTTAAGATTAGCATCAACTAAATTGTGAAAGGTTTTCTCACATTAAGGGATCGTGGTTTGGTGAAATCTTTTTTCTCACATCTATGATTCAAGATTTAAGGAGCTATTCTATGATATTTAAGCTTGGATTAGTAACTTAATTGTGCTCTTCCATGTATGATAATATGATTATATTTATGACTAAATCCGTTGGGATTTTACTTAGCCCCGACAGGATATTGAGAGAGAGGCCCTCCAATTAGTAAAGACCGGGTCTCCAGTAGAAATCTCATTGTCCCTAACTACGTGCCCCTGTAAGTTTGTCTTAAGTGACATATCTAGTCGATTCACCTAAGCTAGAAGTTAAGGTCCTTGCCTTGGCAAGTGAGGACATCTCTTTTCGGTGTGGGAGCAAGACATCGGATTTCATGTTATAGCTCATGTGGTCTATGTTAGTTAATAGTAAGTATCCTACAAAACGAACTAAGTTACATTCAAATATTTTATGAATCTTTCCTTATGATTTAAAATGCATTGACAATGTTCAAGTTTTATAATGTTTCTTTAAAGGCTTTTACGATGATTAGCTAGGTCATGCATTTCATGTTTTCAATTATGTCCCCTTATTAGCATGATTCATGTTTTTATGCATATCCTTCATATTTAGTACATTCCATGTACTAATACATACTTCTGCCTACATTGTTTCACTAATATAGATTGTGACGCTTTATCTCCCTCCACTCGTGGCTAGTTGATGATAATTTAAGGATTTAAAGACGCGGTGAGTCATCATACTCCGAGGACCATGTCGTCTTTATTAGTTTCATATGTCTTTATATTTCGGATGTTGTATGTGGTGTACGGATTACGTGTGTAACATCCCGTATCCGAAAATAGATCTTAGAACAGATTTCCAGAAGTTGTAGGTGCAACTCACGGATGCCACCCACGGACCGTAGGGTGACCCACGACCCGTGCTGGTGGTCCGTGGTTCGCATCAGCAACCTCACCTAGAACCCCAGAGAAAAATTCCGCTAAGTGTTGACCCACGGCTTGACCTTCGGTCCGTAAGTCAGGTCACGGACCGTGGTTCGTGTTCGTGGATCGACACCCCTTATTTCAACCTCCAGTACTGATCGACGGTTGACCAGCATGGATCGTCAGTCAATCGATGGTCCGTCCGTCCCGTCCATTGGTCACTTCGACAGCAGTTAAGTCGGGGGTATTTTGGTCTTTTCCTATTTTGTTGGACCCCTAAACTACGTGGTTTTGGTAAGTTTTAGCCTAGAAACATAACTAGAACTTACCTAAGTCAAATCATTCTTCAGAACTTAGAAAATTAGAACGATAAGAGGAGAAAGAAGTCATGAACCCTAATTCAAGAACGCAACAAGACTCCTTCAGTTACAACCCCAAAATGGAAAGTTTTCTCCGTGGAATTCGTCACCAGGTATGTGGAATTTCACTAGTGGGTTCCTTTCACCCATTAGGTCCATAGAATTTAGTCAGATTCTTGATTCCCTATTATTAACTAGACCTAGGGTTTCTAGAACTTCATCAGATTATCATGAATTAGTTATTTAAATGTTCCAAATCAGATTATCATGTTATTACTTAGTTTCTAGCATAAATTTCAGAACCCTAGCTATGTAGTTCTTTAGTTCTTGAATTACACATGTTAGGTAAGATATTTCAGCATTTCAGATATACATGCCTCAGTTTTGAATGTGTCATTATCAGTATATTAATGTGCATTCTCAGTTTGCATGTTAGTTTGAGCTATCCAGTAGATTATAGTAATCAGTCATAATGTGTTAATCATTTAATCTATTGGGAGTAGCATAATACCGAGTTGGACAAGGGTCAATCACCCGTATAGTCCCAGAACTACGAGCCACGTAGGTTATAAGTCCCCTATGTGGGCATCATTTTATTGATCACGCCAGTACGCCTTTATACCTCTGGCATGGTATATTGGGTCATCTCGATGGGGCGTATACATCAGACTCCACATTTAGCTCATGTGGTTTTATGTTGGTTATTAGTGGCTCCCATAGTTCAGTCAGACTCCATTGCATTGACCACATTTCAGTACAGTCAATATTTAGTCTTAGCATGTTATAAATTTGGTCATTGCATTCAGTTAGCTCAGTATTCAGTATCTATATCATGTTCAGTTAGCTCAGTATTCAGTATCTATATCATGTTCAGTTATACTCTTGCTTTATTGCTTGTTCAGTTATATGTTATTTCAGTTTTACTCTATCCTGCATGCTCAGTACCTCTCAAGTACTGACGCATACTCTGCACTACATCTTCTCATGATGTAGGTTCAGGTCCTCAACAGTCAAATCACGCATAGATCGGTTCCCAATCTCTAGCTCAGCAGTATCAGTGGTGAGTTCTCATTCTTCGAGGACAAGAGTCATGTTATTTACTACAGTATTTCAGTCTTTTAGTTTCAGTTTTGCTAGATTTAGCTGGGGCATGTCCCAGTACTTCTAGTTAGTTAGAGGCAATTATCAGACATAGTTAGATTCCGCTTAGTATTTGAGTTTGATATTCTTTTGTATTAAACTCTCAGATTTGATACATTCAGTTTTAGTATATGGTATTCCCTATCATTTCAGATTTACTTTATGATTAGCTTCCGCATCAATTATTATTATTCTTAGTATGCTCATGTCATGTCAGCAGGGTTAGCTTGGGGTCACTTGTGATCCTAGGTCACGTGTCTGCGTCTCAGGGGTAGCTCGGGGAGTGACAATGTCCCGACTACTTCCGTTGATGTATGACTTGTCATGACTATGAGGTTTCCGCTCTTAAATGTCAAAAATCTTTTATTCATTGATAAGATTCCTTGATTTTTATCTATTATATTGTGTATATACATGTCAAGTGGCTTGTGCAGGGCCTTTCGGGGTCTTATACACCATGTCACATTTACGGTGTAATTTGGGTCGTGACATTTTCGGTAGGGGAAAGATACCAGATTCCATATTATTGCTCACATAGTCTATGATGGTTAATGGTAGACATCCCATAAAAGATTATGGTATTCTCAAAAGAGTTTATGATTTGCCAAAGATGGTGATTTAAGCTCATGTTATGATTTTCAAATGTTGCATTTACCTTGTCTCATGATTTATGATTTTAGCTTATCAAGGTTTGATATGTTTTACTTGGTCGTGCATCATCATATATTCAAGACTTAGCATGTTTCATATTTATGTTTATGCATGTTCCCCATATTCAGTACATTCAAAGTACTTATGCATATATCTCTTTTGTATATATTGTTTCATAATAGGATCCGACGTTCCTCCATCAGGTTGTGGCTAGTGGATTGATCATCGTTCCCTTAGCTTGTGGTAAGTCATCATGGTTCGAGAGCATGATCATACATTATGAGTTTCTTATCTATTTCAGTCTTTTCAATTTTCATACTTATTTCGTGAGCTAGGGCTTGTTCTCACACCTATGATGTAGAGGCTTGTTGTCAGAGTTAGCATAATTCTGCATTTGCAGTCTTTGTACTCTGATTTTGGTATCATACTGATTTGAAGTATTGAGACTTATAATCCGCTCTATCTGTTTGTTTCTATTATGTTGAGATCTTAGTGTCATGCTTATGTCAAATGACTTGTTTAGGGTCTTTTTGAGTTTTATTCATCATATCATGTCTAGGGGTAGTTTAGGTCGTGACACTAAGGGATCAGCAGGAATAGAACATGTTGGTCTACAAATTGGGCAAAATCAGTTCCAATGGAGAAATTACATGATATAGTTACTCATCAGATCCTAGTATATGTTTATAGACATCAAATTAATAAAGTCCTCATGTTGATCAAGCCTTATGAGCAGTGACGGAGCCAGAAATTTTAATAAGGGGGTTCAAAATCTGAGAAGTAAACACACGAACTTGTGGAAGGGGGTTCGACATCTATTATACATACCTAAAAAATAATTTTGACCATGTATAAATAGTAATATTTTTCGCCGAGGGGGTTCGGATGAACCCCCTCATTATATGTTGCCTCCGCCCCTGCTTATGAGGATATGTTTATGTCTCAAATCAACCTATTTTACATCCACCTTAGATATTGCAATACCTAGGAATTAGCATTCTAAGTTCCTCTAGATCAGGCCAATCATATAAAAAAGTTTCAACCACCGCAATTAAAGATTCTCTATGGTGTTCATTCTATCAACTTCATGGAAATTCCATTATTCTTTCTTCACTAGTATAGGTTCCACCCCTGAAGTTGGAGCCTAAGTATGGTCACAGAGGCGTATGCAGGAGGGGGTCATCGGGTTCACGTGAATCCATGCTCCCCTCCTGAAATCATATATAGTGGCATTATATTTTTAATTTTTTTGTTAAATATTGATGTGTGAACTCACAATTGAAGTATCATATAATGCGATGATAATTGAGTGCACCTCTCAGTGAGATTAGAAATTTAAATTTTATATCTATCTTGTATTATTTTTCTTTCTAAAATTGATTAAAACCTCTCTAAGTGGTTATTGATAACACTTTTGGACCTATAATTTTAAAATTTAACTGTTTTCAATGATACAAATGCTAAATGTCAAACCGATTAGATCCACATTTGCATAATAGTGCACCCATCATCTCGAAATCCTGAATACCCTAATATATATGTGCTTTAAGAGCATGTGCATACTATCTTTAGCTTTAATCACGACCTTTGATCTAATAATTAATGAACTCTTATGTTTGAGACATATGCCTAGCCTTTTAGTTCCTGATGACTACACAAAGCTCGTATTGGTGCTCTTTACCTCTCCGATCAGACAAACACCTTTCCCGCCAATTCCTATTTGTGACATTTTGTGTTTGGACATGTGATTTCATCTTGTGATTTGAAATCATGAGATGAAATCTCAAATTCTTCAAAACGCTTGATTTGGAAGTTTCATATCATGCTTTGAAATCATTAGATGACTCAAATTCTTCAAAACGCTTGATTTGAAAATTGCATATCATGATTTCACATTTTCAAATACAAAAATTGACTCACAAATCTATATTTGTACAAAAAACCCACTATTTTATATCTACAGGATATTTTGCAAGAATACCAAAGGATAATATATTCACGGAATATGAACATGATGATATATTTACTAATGATATTGACCAACAAATGACTCAATAAAATAGAGTATAGTACACAACTCATGCTCAATTTTATTTTTTTATTGAAGTAAAGCTTGATCGATAAATATTATATACTTTTTTATAATAGCTTTGTTATATTGTATTATACTTTTGCTATGAACTTTTGCTTATTTGATAAGATTGACGGTTGGAGGAGACTCGGAGCATTTCCCAGTTGAGATGGGGCTGCATCAGGGATCAGTCCTTAGCCCTTTTCTATTTGCTTTGGTAATGGATGAGTTGACGCGGTCTATTCAGGAGAAGGTCCCATGGTGTATGTTATTTGCGGATGACATAGTACTGATCGATGAGACGCGGGACAGAGTTAATGCGAGGCTGGAGGTGTGGAGACGAACGCTGGAGTCCAAGGGTTTCAGGTTGAGTAGGACCAAAACGGAATATTTGGGGTGCAAGTTCAGTGATGCGTTGGATGAGGCAGATGGGGA
>JAJOOD010009800.1:0-38520 GCA_029582525.1 Solanum tacnaense | reverse complement strand
ATTCTAGAAACCCTAGGTCTGTTTATAATCATGGAATCAAGAATCTGACTGAATTCTAGGGACCTAATGGGCGAAAGGAACCCACTAGTGAAATCCCACATACCTGGTGACGAATTCCACGGAGAAATCTTTCGATTTCAGGGCTGGAACTGATGAAACCTTGTTGCGTTCTTGAACTAGGGTTCTTGACCTCTTTCTCCTTCTAGATTCTAATTTTCTAAGTTTTGATTAATGATTTTGACTAAGGTAAGTTCTAATTATGTTTCTAGGTTTAACCTGACTAAAACCTCATGATTTAGGGTCAAAAAAAAGTATCTTAGGGGTTAAACGAAATAGGAAAAGACCAAAAGACCCCTGAATTAACTGTTGTCGGAGTGATCGACGGATTGGACTGACGGGCCGTCATTCAATCGACGGTCCGTAGATTGGGTCCGTCAATCGAGTCTGCCCGACAGGGCTTCACTAAAATGGGCATAACGTTTTACTCGGAGGTTGGAATTTAGCAAACTCGGTGGCGTTGGAAAGATAATTCAATTATCTATCTAACCATATGTCATGGGACACCTAATTCATTTTGTGCTAAGAGTTATGACCAGATGAAGTTGACCCATCAACAATTTTCAGCTAACTGGTTGCTGACCCTCATCTACGGTCAGACCTACGGACCGTGGATCAATTGACGGTCCGTGCTGGTCGACCGTAGTTTGTGTCAGAGGCTGGGTAAGGGAAGTCTCGATCCACGGACACAGACCACGGACCGTGGTCTTATCTACGGACCGTGGGTCTGTCCGTGAGTCGGGACTTAGCCAAATTTTCTGACTGAGTTCTGGGGAATTTTTCTGTCACGAAAGACGGACCTGCAGGACGAACCGTGAGTCCATCTACGGTCCGTGGATGGTGTCCGTGAGTGCCACCTGTAACACCAGAAATCTAAAATCTCTATTTTCGAATACGGGGTGTTACAAAGTATTCAAGTTTGTAATAGGTTTTAATCTTTTAACTCTTCTATTTTCCGGAATTTGCATGTACTATTGTAATTTCTTGTTTTCTAATAGCATGAGTGGCTTAACGCCCTAGTTCTGGGGCTGTAGCTACGAATTGATTGTTGACTATTTAAGGTTGTTGAATTAATTTTTCAGTTGTCATTACAAGTTACTTCTATATTCTTGTTTTAGTATTTTATGCTTGCACACCATAAGATAAATTTAGTGTCTAATCTTAAAATCGAGAGAGGAGAGATTAGATAGACCAGAGAATATAGAGAGCTCGGTCCACCCATTAGATTGAGGTGATTAGTGTTTAGGAGTGACGCCCAGACGAATACCTTGCTTGGTTATGAAATAGCATGAAATCTTAATGTTCGCCAGTTAGTCTATCTATCCCCGCTCAACGATGTAGTTAGATAGCTAACTGGGGTAGGCGACGAGAGGTGTATAACCCGGATCATACTATCAACCCTATAATCTAGTAACTTGACAACTGAAATTAATTTTACGCCAATAATGGGATACATGATATTTTAGTATATGCTGCTGCCCTGGAATTGCTTTTAACTTGCTTGAAACATTATATCAAAGTTGTTCACAATTAGTTACGTTTAATTAGTGCATAATTATTAGTAGATAAACAATAAATCATCAACTCTTGAAAATGTTACTTTCTACTTTTAGTTGTAGAATTAAGTGAATATAAGTTGATCATAAGTCCCTTGGGAACGATAACTTGTTTCTTTAAGAATCTATATTATTGCGCGACCACGTACACTTGTGTGTATATTGAGGAGCAACAACACACTTACAATTTTTCGGACAAACAATTCGGTGACTAGTATTTCTTTCTAGCGAATGTCCTACGAAGTAATATCCGGTGACCAATATAATGAGAGTATTCTTGATATGTTAACCGAGAAAATCCATATTTCAAATAATAAACAAGTAAAGTGAACATATAGAATATTTTCAATATATTACGCATCATTAGATATTAATTATAATTTCATTGTAATAAAGTCAAAATTAAAGTCTCCCCTCTCTTTCTTGTGTCACCAATAATTCAACTGATCTATTGACTAATTGTCCTTAGCTAGCCTTAATTACAAATCCATTGTTATTGTTATCACATTTATTCTTAAAGCAAACATGAGCTTCATTAAATCCTTCTTCATATCCCTCTATATTATAACTTCTAATCATATCTCAATACAAGCAAACGCAATAATCGACATACAAAATAATTGTCCCTTCACCGTATGGGCAGCAGCCGTCCCCGGTGGGGGACGACGACTCGAGTATGATGATACATGGAAAATCGAGCCAGACATGACCACGAGCTCAACTAAAAAGGGTCGTATTTGGGGTCGAACCAATTGTAATTTTGACTCATTAGGCCACAATCAATGCCAAACGGGGGATTGCAATGGACTACTCGAATGTCAAACTTTTAGTAGTACACCCCCAAACACTTTGGCTGAATACGCTTTAAACCAATACAACAATAATGATTTCTTCGACATATCTCTTGTTGAGGGTTTCAACGTCCCAATGGAGTTTAGCCCTGTGTCCGCGGATGAGTGCTCTACTAGGATCAGATGCACCGCGGACATCATAGGACAATGTGCAAATGAATTAAGGACACCTGGAGGATGCAACAATCCTTGTACGGTTTTCAAGACACACGAATATTGTTGCACGTCTGGAAATTGTGGTCCGACCAACTATTCGAGGTTCTTTAAGGATAGATGTTCAACTTCTTTTAGTTATCCTACAGATGATTTAAGCAGTCTCTTTACTTGTCCTAGTGGAACTACCTATAGAGTTGTCTTTTGTCCGTAACGCATAATACATAAATATGTTTTTTAACTCAACTTCAACTCATATTTATGTCCTTCAACTTTGGGTGTGTGCAGATAGACACTTAAAGTGCACACACGTCCAATGTGACATCCTACAAGCTAAGGCAATTTTCATCCTACGTGGTGTGTTATGTGTATTATGTCACATAAGACTCATGTGTCTAATTGTTCAACTTTATGCAAATTAAAGTGTCTGATTGTGCACATCCAAAGTTGAAGGGTGTAAATATAAAATGAGGTCAAGTTAACAACATATTTATGTATTATGCCTAAATTAAATTAAATGGTTGAAACATATTTTCTTCTTTAATTGTTGCTTCTTTAAGACGTTGTTTGAAATTTCTATGACATATTTTTTCCTTTAATTGTTGCTCCTTTTAATACGTTTGAAATGAAATTTCTATGTAAGTTTGGTTTACATCATTATCGCTATTTAAATATAGAAATTGCCCACAAGTTTATGTTTTTATAAAAAAACACTCGCCATTTTATATCTATGTAAATTTTTTTTTGCGAGAATAGCAAATGCATGACAAAATATTTACGGAATATGAACATAATGATATATTTACTAATTATATTGACTAACAAACGGCTCAAAGTAAAGAATAGTACAATACAACTCATGTTCGATTTAATCTTTTTATTGGACTAAAGTTCCATCAATAAGTGTTGTATTTTTTTTAGAATAGCTTTGTGATAGTGTATCATATATTTTTTTTAATGAAGTTTTGCTTATTTGGTAAGATTGTATAAATAATTTGGATAATTTCAATAGTTTTCACAATTTATGAGATTTTTACGTTTATAAGCAAACAAAAAATAATATAACTTAAAAATTTATATTGTATGTCCAAACAAAACATCAACTTTATCTTATATGATTTCATTTCACCTGACTAAATGGGCCCTAAAAATATGAAGATGTTCCTATCTTTCCCCTAATTCTTACATTTAGTACTCAAATTTCTTATTCTTTGCTTAGTGAAGAATTTCCAAGTCAATGAAATTAGGAGGCCTAATAAAAATTAGCAACGCAAAACAATTGCCTATTTGGCACGAAATGCACGATAGAGATGGACTTTGCAATCACAATAAAAATTGTATTTTTGCTATATATATATATATATATATATATAAACACTAGACTTATATTACTTCAGATTACAAAGTAACAATACAAATTTAATATAATACATAACTAATTAAACACGTCAAGAAGCAAGATGATTCAATAGAAGCACAAATAAAAGTTAGTCATGCAAACAAACAGATGTTTCAAAAGAAGTACAAATAAAAGTTATTCATGCAAACCGTGTGTATGATACGAAATAAACAAGAGATGCATGTACTTTTCAATCACAATAACAAGGACAAAAATAGGGATAATCAGAATTTTATACCTCAGTTATTGGTAAATTCTAATTCTGATCCTTATTATATTTAATTTTGAATTAATTAGAAATTGTATTTTCAGACCATTACGTAGAAAGTATGTTATATTTAGATTATTATTATTAGACCTATAGTATCTTTAATTGTGGATCGGAGCAACAATACAAAGTTAGCATAATACATGTTTAATAATCAATAATTTGTCAAAATTATGAAGATTCATTAGCACATGGTATGACATTGCACATTTTAATTAACTTCTAAAAACTCGATTGAAGTTAGTTAAGTCAGTCAAGTATTGATATCTACAGAATGTCGGATACTTCGACGGTCTTATATCAGGTGGAGAGATGGGGTGATAGATTTAGTAGGGCACGAACCTACAATTGCAGATGACACTCTCTTACCTCTTTCACATAATGAGTCTATGTCTTCAAGATAAATTCTATTTTCCACCTAAAAGAAATTTCTATCTAAGCCTATCTAGATAACAAAAGGACCAACATTAAAATTTCAATAAATCAAGGACTATTACACAAATTTCCACAAGAAAATTGTGTTGTTTGAAATTTCAAAGGTTCTTAGAAGTTAGAATCTATGAAAGTTCATCATACTAGGCCATTAAATTAGCTATTTAAACCCGTAGATTGTGTCTCAAATTAAACACATTCTCAAGTTTAACACACACAAAAAATGCATTTCCTCAAGTTTTCCCCTCTTTTTGTCTTCCTTTATTTTGGTCAATACTATTTATATGTCACTCATGCTGCCACTTTTGACATTACCAATCGGTGCACCTACCCGGTCTGGGCCGCTGCCTCTCCTGGGGGAGGCAGAAGACTCGACTCGGGCCAAACTTGGAACCTTAATGTGAACCCAGGAACAATCCAGGCTCGCATTTGGGGCCGAACCAATTGTAACTTTGATGGTAGTGGCCGAGGCAAATGCGAGACGGGAGATTGTAATGGGCTGTTAGAATGTCAAGGTTATGGTAGTCCACCCAACACTTTAGCCGAATTTGCTCTAAATCAGCCCAATAACTTGGATTTTGTCGATATTTCTCTAGTCGATGGATTCAACATTCCTATGGAATTCAGCCCAATCAACGGTGGGTGTCGTAATCTCTTATGCAACGCACCTATTAACGACCAATGTCCAAACGAATTACGGACACCGGGTGGGTGTAACAACCCGTGCACGGTTTTCAAGACGAATGAATTTTGTTGTACAAATGGGCCAGGGTCATGTGGTCCTACTGATTTATCGAGATTTTTCAAACAAAGATGCCCAGATGCTTATAGTTATCCACAAGATGATCCAACAAGTTTGTTTACATGTCCTGCTGGAACAAATTACAAGGTTGTCTTTTGCCCTTGAAGGCTACAAAATTAGAACTATATAGTACTAAGAACTACATATTATATATATTGAATAAAAAGAGTGTGACAAAGAGGAGAGAGCTGGTGAGACGTTGTCTTGTTCAAGTTGTTGCATTCATCTGCAGTTGATTTTATGAAATAAAAAAGATATATATATATATATATATATATGTTAAATTGTTAACAAAATTAAGCTTTATGGCGGAGCTAAGATTCGATCAAATTCAATAGTTACTAACTCTATTATTTCTTAAAGATAATGCCATGCCAATATCGAAAAAGTAAAAAGTGCACAGAGGGAGTAACTAGTAAGAGATAAAGACCGGAGGGAGGGCGATAGTTATTACAAGTATTGGCTAAGTTTTCTAATCTGGACAAGTAAAAGATGACAATCTAAGTATAGTGGACAAATAAAAGTGGACGGAGAGTGTAGTTATTATAAGTATTTTCTAGGCATAATATAAAAATGTATAATTTACTTAGTCTTAGCTAACATCCAAATTTTTGAATGTATACAAAATTGACACACGCAAACTACGTGGCATATACTAATCACACTATGTATTATGTCTATTTTCTACCTAGCACGCCTCTTTAGGTTACTATAAATTCCCAGTAATGAAGTCAAAGTCTTCCTCTCCTCTCTATTACAAAGTTAAGCACCATTTTAATTGACCAATGAGTAAACTCTATTGACTATTCGTTCTTAAAAAATATCTAGTCCATTGATAGTCACAAATAATTCTCAAAGCAAATATGATGAGCTTCCTCAAATCCTTCTTCATATTTTTCTATGTTATGACTTCTCATCTCTTCTCAACGCAAGCAGACGCAAACAACTCGAGTACGGTGGAACATGGAAAATCGAGGTAAACACAACTAAAAACGCTTGTATTTGGGGCCGAACCAATTGTAATTTCAACACATTAGGCAAGGGTCAATGTCAAACGGGGGATTGCAATGGACTACTTGAATGTCAAGATTAAGGTACACCCCCAAACACTTTGGCTGAATACGTTGTAAACCAATTCAACAATAAAGATTTCTTCGACATATCTCTAGTTGATGGTTTCAACATTCCAATGAAATTTTGTCCATAAATTTATAAATGAATGAAACATATTTTCTTTAATTGCTGCTTCTAAATTAGGATGTTTGAAATTTCTATGTAAGTTTGGTTTACATCATTATTACTATCTATTGAGCTAAAAATTCATTGAGAAGTACTTCAGTATTATTGAAAATGAAAGAATATGAGGTGTTATTTTTTTATTGGGTAAAAACCGGGCTATACAGTAAGACTAGTCAAGATTTGACACATGGTAATATGTGTTGGGTTTTAAAGGTGTAAATAGAAAATGAAGGGTTGTAGCTTTCTTGAAGGATTGTGAGCTTTATGAAAGGTTGTGTTTTTTCTAAAGGATTGTGACCATTTGAAAGATTATATGTTTTTCAAAGAGTTGTGACTTTTTTGAAAGGTTGTCTTTTTTCCAAAAAGTTGTGACTTTTACCATTTGTTGGTTATAAATAGAAAGACTTTCTCTCATTTTTCTGCATCGAATTTTTCCCTTCTTTTGTATACACTAGGTAAATTTACCTGGACGAGCGGGAGTTGCTCGGATGGTAAGCACCCCTCACTTCCAACCCGAAGGTTGCGAGTTCGAGTCACCAAGGGAGCAAAAGGGGTGGGAGCTCCTAGGGAGGGTAAAAAAAAGAATTAAAAAATAAATAAAAAAAGGTAAATTTACTCGTGTTTCGCACGGGATTGAACTCGTTTATTAAGTTTTCATATGATTAGTCAGTAATATCTGTATTTTTGATACATACTCTAAATTGTCAATAACATTTTATCTTAAGGCAAAGCATTCCTCCGAAATCTTAAAGCGCTATATTAATAACATAAACATAAACTAATGACTGTAAAAAAATATACTAGGATCTGTAACAATAGAATGAAACAGAAAGGAAAAAAGTTGCGCTCACTGAATGCACAATGTCTCCTTAAGGAAATTATTCTCCTCTAGTACCCAAGGTTTAAAGGAATAGATCCTCCCAATATAGAATGATTCTACTCACTAGTGTATTGATACAAATACAATGGTGTAGTAAGCCACTCAACAGGAGCAAAGTACACGCATATTTATTTGTGCAGAAGAAAAAGAAGAAGAAGTTTTGAAGTTTCGTTGTTTTAAAATGAGAGGAAATCCTTCTATTTATAGACAACAAAGGGTAGTGTCAACAAATGTTTATTGTGCTTTATCGGAAATGTCACAACTATTTGGAAAAGTTACAACCCTTCAGAAAGGTCACAACCTTTCATAAAAGTTACAACTTTTCATTGAAGTCGCAATCCTTCATAAAAGTCACAACTCTTCATAAAAGTCACAATTTTTCATTAAAGTCGTAACCCTTCATAAAAGTCACAACTTTTCATAAACATCACAACGTTTCATGAAAGGGGAAGGCTAGTTTTGGAAATAAATAAATTTAAAAAGGAATCCATGTTTGTGGTGGCACCACGTAGGCGGGCTCAACTTTACTCATATAATAAAATAATATAGTTTCTGTAGGAGATTCTCTAACCGACAACCACCATTATGAGCCTAAGTGGTGATACAACGTCTTTCCCACGCTGCCAGAATTGTCCTATACTTTGCCGTCATATAGAACGCTTAACTTAGTAGATCCACTAGCTTAACTTATGTGATCATCTAAAAAGTATGACCCATTAATACCCATGATGGCTACATGGTTTATGGTGACTTGAGTTAAGATGAACTCGCATCCCCATATCAGTGCTCAATACTACTCCCAAAAATATACTTAGCTCATATGTTTTAAAATAACTTATTTCTTTGGTTTGAGATAATTACTCAAAACTTAGCTTAAAAGCTCTCTTGGAATCGATGTTCCCTTTTTCTTTCTGAAAATGTGAAAAACATTTTCAAACTTCTTGGGAATACTTAGTTCCCATATACTTCTTTGAAGAAATGAAACTTCAAATCTTTACTCTTTGCTTAACTTGAACTTAAACCTTAAAACAAAGTTAAAAGCATTTGCAAAAGTTTTATATATATGTATATGTCTATATATATATATATATATATATGATATATGATTTCTTACAAAACAAAATCAATCGATTGTGTCTGTGTGTGTGATATCGTTTTGTTGTCCTTTTGAGTTCAATGAAATTATCGAAGTTTGAGGTACCATTACTTCTTTAATGGTTAATAATCTATTTTATCTTGGGAGAAATTAATCTACAACCTCGGATACTTGAGGGGATTAAATTTTTTAAGGACACACAGTGGTATTCAAATAGTTCTTTTTTTTCTTTTCATCTTTTATTATTTCTGATTTACTAATATGAATACAAGAGTTACCAACATGGACTGACAATAGAAACCTCGCACCAACAAAGCCTCCTATACTTTTCATCCTTTAAATCTCGTATATAAATTCAATTGTATCTTCTTTTTTTGGGTAAACAGGAGTAACTTCTTGTTATTCATTAGTATCTTTTTGCCCTTTTAAGTAAATCTTTGCATGGGAAAAGAGGATCGTAATACACAATTTCTTGAATGTGATCTAAGAATATATATGAAGATGTTCCTATTTTTCTTGCCCTGGTTCTTACATTTTAGTACTCAAATTTCTTATAATTCTTTGCTTAGTTAATAATTTCCAAGTCAATGAAATTAGCATGCCTAATAAAATACAATTAGTGAATAGTGACGGCTAGATTAAGTAGTCAAGAGAAGTTAGGAGCAAATATTAACCACGCAAACAAATTGCGTATTTGGCACGAAATGGAAGATGAGAGGTGAACTTTGTAGTCACAATAACAAAGATAAAAATATATATTAAAAAATAATAATGTATATTTGGTCTCATAGTTATTATTACTAGTAAACTGTAATTTTGATCGTTCTAAGTACTTGTAATATATATTTAATCTTGAATTAATTAAAATTTGTCTTTTCGGTGTTCTTTATTTAGTACGAATAAATAAAGCTTCATCAAGCAGGGTCGAAGCTAGAGTATAGATTATTTATAGATTTGATCAAACTCAATAATAATTTTGGTCTAAATCTTATATTTATCTCAATTAAATATATAAATACTATTAATTTAAAATTCAGTAATTTAAAAAAACTAAACTTCAGACTTCTGGCTCCGCATCGGTTATCAAAGACTTGTCTATTGAAGTTATTCAAACGGGATGAAATGGTTGTTTTGTATAAGAGAATTGTCAGGTCCAAAGACACACGGCTCAGATCCATGTGATTAGAGGTGTGACAAAATCAGTCTATGATAGCATAACATGTTCAACCCGTTTAAGTTTGAACTGATTATTAACTAATCATAAATTTAATTTCTTGTGTTCCTTATGTAATTTCAAACTTCGTTCACGATTTATTTGACATTTAAGTTCAATATATATGTTAAATGATTTCAATTTTTTTCCCATAGCTTAATCAAGTTCCATTCATCATGAGACAGATTTGTACAATTCGATCGAAGTTTAAACATATAATATATTTCTTATAACCTATCACTTCTCGTACGAAAAAAAGAGTTAGGTTTATTTTTTTCAAATATTCTAAGTTCGCCCTGTCTTGAATTTTTTAACATTATAGGGTAAATATGATAATTTCTTTCACCAAAATCATCATTTTAATTAAGAGATATATCCAACTTTTTGTAAGTTGATATAAGCAAATTAATCATTCCTTTTAGGTTAAATTAGTCCATCTATTTTTTATTATTCGAAAACATGTAATAATTAGGGAAAAGGATCTGAAATATATTCGAACTTTGATCTAAATTGTTGTAACAATACCGAACTTTGGAAAGGACCTTTTTGTCACAACCCAGACCATCGTGATTGGCACCCACACTAACCCTCCGGTGGTAGAACCATTAATACTAATTAACAAACCAACTTTAATCAAAATACGAAGGCATTAAAGTTACGAAAGCAAGTTAAATGCTAAGGAAAGAAAAGTAGGGAGTTCCCATAAACTCCAACAAGAGTCTAACAAAACAAATGCGGAAATACTACCTAGAACCTCTTGAAAGTCAATGTACCAAAACATCTAACAAGATCCATAAGTCTAAACAAGAAGGGTTACAACCCCAACTAATGCACTAATAACTAACTAGAAAGTCTAAGTCTGAAATGTGGACATAAACAGAAAGAGAACTCATAGCAGCCCAGAAGAACTGGCTCACCCTTGAATTCGAACGACAATCACTGATCTTCTAAGCGAGGTCTGTCAATAACCGCCTGAAGATGCCATGTACTCAACAAAGAAAGAACAAGTGGAGTATCAGTACACAACCAAAGTGTACTAGTAGGATCACGCGGCTATCCCACTAAGTGCAGCATATATAAGTCAATATAATATAATAATAACATGCATACACCAAATATATACAATATCATCAACATTTACAAACAACGAACAGTTTCACAATTCTCAAATATCACAGTTATATCAAGTCATTGGTCCTCTCATGGAACCCAAACCCAAACTGTTAGCATACCGGAACATGGTAACCGATCCAATGATTATGCCGGAACGTGGCAACCGATCCCATAATTATGCCGGAACGTGGCAACCGATCCAAGTTAGTTTGTCGGAACGCAACACCCAATCCATCAACAAGTCACAATCACAAAGTGCAATCTCATAATCATACAATCAAGTCATGATTCATGGCATTCATCATTCATCTATCCCCATTTACAATTAATGTGATCAATAATGCAACATTCGCATACATACATGTATCATAATGAAGTAAAAACAAACATACATCACACAATCGTAGAATCACAACCATCACCTACCTCGAAACAAGCTTGAATCCCCTACGAAACTTGATTATTTCTGCTTGTTCTTGGTCTACAAACAATCAATATAACACGGAAATCAATAAACAATCACTAATTACCCGGATTACTAACAATCATATCAACCCTAGATCAAACTAATGATCTCAATATCCAAATTAAGGCTTTTTTCACCATAATTCTCAGATCAAAACTCTTCCCCATCGATAATTACCAATTAGATTACATTCTACGGATCAGAAAACGGATTCGGGGAGTGAAAATCTTACATTTAGCCTCAAGAATGGTGGAAAACTGTCAAGAAAAGTCTTGGGTTCGTTCCTTAGCTCTCAAGTTCGAAAATTGCAGAATAAAGATGTTTTGGGGTTTATTTCCGACTTTAAGTCGCCTCTGCCTCGCCATAGAGGTACCACCCCACTGCAGCGACACAAATTCCCGCCGTAGCGGCTTGCACGGAACAGTGAGCTAATTTAATAATTCCAATACCCTCATTTCACAATACACCTTCAACCAACAACACTCAGAAACTACCCACTCACGCCAGGATTAGTTTCGGGAGTTCTACTCACCCAAATTCAATTCCGTAGGGTTGTACGGGTTCCTTAACGACTTATTTATCTACTCATGTGATCGAATTCATAATTAGATCACCCAATTGCTACCAGATTTCCCTAGACCTCACAGACTTCGATTTCGTCCAAATCTGGACTAGGTTGGGAAATCTCAAGTTACTACGAATAAGTTTTTCGGCTCAAGTTACTAAAGTGACCTCACTTTAAAAAAATTTCCCCGGTCGTTACACTTTCACCCCTTGCACTATTTAATAGTGTATTTTAAAGGTATATATGTGTCACGTGGACATCAAAAATATTGCATCATTATAAATAGTAATGTGTCCACGTGGGCACATATATACCTTTAAAATACATTATTAAATAGTGTAGGGGTAAAAGGTCATCCATAAAGTTTGATATTGTAACAGCAATTTTGGTCAAAGTTGAAGTAGTTTTCAGTGGTGCATTTGTTACTTGAATGCCCTTAACATCAAAGAGGAAATTTAATGTACATAATTTTTAAATTAACCTAGTTAATATGTTAGTTAAAGAGTACTTTTAACACTTTTTTTTAGCCAAATATACCTTTAAAATGGAATTTAGGTGAGGTCACTTTAGTGTCGAAACCTAAAAGATAAAAAAGTAGTTAAAATAATTAAAGTTGACAAAATCTAGATTAAAAACACTTATTCAATGCAAAATATAAGCTCTATTTACGGATCAAGCTTGATAATCATTATGATCAATAAACTTATTTATTGCACTAAATAACTGCGTTATATGAGGAAAATGTGCAATATAAGTTCTATTTACGGATCATGCTTAATAATCGCTATAATCAAAGAACTTATTTATCGCACTAAATAAATGTGTTATCTGAGGAAAATAATATAGTCAACACCCAAAGTTTTTTTTTTTTTTTTGTAATTTAGGTTTATTCCTCTATTATTTTATTAATTGTTTATTCTTTGAAATTCTAAAATATTGATTTGAGAAAAAAAAGAAATATTTTAAGTAAATAATCATTTCCACTCACTTTTTTTTTCTTCAATTTTTAGAAAAAAATCTTTCAAGTGAAGTGTATGTGTCCTAACTCCTAAACCATCACACTTTGTTATATCCAATATTCCATTTTTTATAAAATAGATAATATCATTTAATTTGACTTGAAAAAATATAAACATCTACTTATTGAGAAAAATAAAAACTTTTAAACTTACCTCTATAACATTTCTTTAGAACAGATTAAAAAGAAATTATCACATGAAATAAGAGAATTACTCGGTAAATCGTCTTGAATCTTGAAATTGTGAATTCGAGTAACTAACGGAGAAAATAACGGTGCCACATGGGACAACAAAGTAAGGAGAGTAGGAAATTTCCAATTTTCAAATACTGTTAAATAAGTCTATATAAATAATCGTTAGATTTTTCATAAACCATATCCAATTATCTGGCCCCTTCAACATTTTGCTTCTTCTTAACCCAAAAAAAAGAAGCTATTTTGTTCAATTATACAAAAAATTTATTATTGATTCAACAATATTTCTCTCAAATCATTTGAAAAAATGTTTTTACCCAGTCCATCGAGTTCACCATTACTAAGATCAAACAACAATGACGGATTTTTTCTCTTTCGATCAACTAATCGTCACAGTCTTCGTGAAACGATTAGGTTTATGCAAAGAGCTAGCAATCGAAGGGCATTAATGATGCATGAACCGTCTGAGCAAATTGATGATCGGCAGAGTAATTGGGCTTATTCAAAACCTGTTGTGGTTATCGATCTATTGTGGAATTTCATGTACATTATTGCTGCTATTGTGGTTATGGTGTTGAGTAAAAATGAAAACCCGGAAATGCCTTTAAGGGTTTGGATTATTGGGTATTCTTTGCTTTGTATGGTTCATGTTGTTAGTGTTTATTTGGAGTTTCGGAGAAGAGGGTATGGGCAATCGCTGTTCACCGGAGAGGGGGTTTTGAGGCCTACTGTAGATTCGAGTTATATTACTTTGGCTGATTTAACCCCGGATAGAACAAGGTATATATTCTCAAAGAATTTGGAATTACAACTTAAGTTTTTCAATATACACTGAATTTCGCGCATATCTTGTGTTCATATTGAGGAATCCATTGAATAGTATATAAGAAATAAACAAAGTAGTCTATTGGTTTTCTGATAGAAATAGAACTTGTTGAAGCTTTGGGCACATATAATTGTTTTTAAAACGATGAACTTTAAATTCTGAATCTGCCTCTGTGTAGTTTTTATATATGAATTGTTCTTGGCTTTGGTTCAATAGCACTTGGTTAGCCAAGTAGAGAAGGGTAGAGGGAATGGCCCATCTGCCTCTGTGTAGTTTTATATATGAATTGCTCTTGGCTTTGGTTCAATAGCACTTGGTGAGCCAAGTAGAGAAGGGTAGAGGGAACGACCCATTATCTACCGAGTTTCAAAGCTGGAAACAACAGATTTTTCATGAATAGGAATCTATTTTTGTTACATTTGGAAGCGAAAGTGAAGTTCTTTACCCTACAATGTTGCTTGTTTCTATTATGTCTTTTTATCCCCTCGTTGTTGGTCGGATTGTTTATGTGCGTTAAGTTGAGAAACAACCTCTCTACCTCCACGAGATAGTGGTAAGGTATGTGTACATTCTACCCTCTCCAGACCCCACTTGTGGGATTTCATTGGGTATGTTGCTGTTGTTGTTGTAAGCTGAGAAACTGCAATGATTTTAATTATGCAATGCTGGTCTGTATAACATTTTTGTTTTCGGAAAAAAAATGGTACAGTTATGTGACGAAGTTAATGGATTCTGCAAATACAATGATATCATTATTCTGGTGGATCATTGGATTTTATTGGGTATGTACTGGTGGGCAGCAAATGGTGGATGAATCCCCTCAATTGTACTGGTATGCATGGAAAACTTTCTTTATCTAAACAAAATGTATGACCTTTATTTTCAGTTTATTTCTCAAATCAAAGCTGTCATCTTTAATAACTTAATCTGAATGCAGGCTTTGCATTGTTTTCTTGGCTTTTGATGTATTCTTTGTGATCTTCTTACTTGTGCTGGCTTGTGCTATTGGTCTCGGAATTTGCTGTTGCTTTCCATGTATTATTGCTGTTCTATACATTGTAGCTGATAAGGTAATGGTCTCGTGATTTTTCTAGTTTCTTTAACTTTATTTTTGTATCCTTTTCTCTATGAGTAATTCTTTCTTGGGGAATCTATATTTGGAGCTAGTTCTCTGCCATATAGGTACGATAAGATGATTGATAATCTTATGTAATTAGCTTGTTGTGGTTCGATCCACTGGAGTGTTGACCCTTATGAGTGCAATGTGAAAGTGCTCTGCCTGTCCACCTGTTTATCTGAGATGTGAATTTAATGACATTTCTTATTCAGTCTGTAGATTGATTGTGTTTTATGATCCCCTTAACGCATTCAAGAGCTACTGGGATGAAGCAGAAGAAATAGTCGTGCAATAAAGTAAGGTTTGCGTGAGTAACCTATGTAATTAGACTAGGTTAATGTCGTGAAATGTAGATTTGACTTGTTCCTTCTATTGATAAGTTTAAGATGAGGCTTCTTTAAGATGAGTTGGGCTGCTCACAACAGCTGATTACGTTGTTGATACATTCAAGCTGCCATTGGTAGACTGGAAACTTAGAATTCAATGTTTCCTTTAGGAGTATTAAAGAACTAGTCGATGTACTTTCATTTCCCTGAAGATATATGTTTTCCGTTCTCTGAAAGGAGATCCTCGGGATGCTCTTTTCAGAAGAAAATGGAATGAACATTTTAGTTAACCAAGATAATTGGCAACTCAACGAAGTGCTTGGTCTTCATTCTTGGTGTCAATAGTGGCAGACTGTCATTATGTCGGGTAATTAGGTTGATGTAGAATCACAGAACAAGATCAATCTACTCTATTCCAAGAACATGAGTGGGCTCCGAATTTCAGCAGCTCATTCAGTAGAAGGTATTCTCTGTTTGTAAACACACGTGTTAATTGATGATTGACATCAGGTCAGGGTTTCTCCCATTGAATTCTCTTCACAAGCAAACATATATGGAAATCGTGGATCTTTGAATTTCCTTTTTTCACATACTATAACTATAGTAATGTTTGTGTGACATTTTTTTAAATGATTCTTTCAATATTTTCCACAGAAAGGAGCAGCCATAGAAGATGTTGAAAAACTGTCAAAGTACATATTCCAACGCAATGATTGTACTGAGAAAAAATGTACTAGTGAGAACCAAGGAACATTTGCTGGATTCATGACCCTGTGTGGGGGAGATGCACCAACAGATGAACACAGAGTTTCCGTAGATGATTCTGTACGTAGACTTGTTTTTCTTTTTCCTTATCTTTTTTTGTGTTATTTGCTTCTGGCAAATGTGCTTATATAACGTCCATATATCGTGAATAGGAATGTTCCATATGTCTGTCTACTTACGATGATGGAGATGAACTTCGAGAACTTCCCTGTGGTCACCTTTTTCACTGTCCTTGTATCGACAAATGGCTATATATGAGCGCGACCTGCCCTCTTTGCAAACGCAACATCTTTGGGGATAGCAGTTGCTGTGGAGGAGTTTAGGAGAGTGTCATCAACAAGACTGCAGGTGTTCGTTGCGAGTTTCCACACCGTGGCTATGTACATATAACTCTTTATAGCATATGTTTAGACACACATGCTTCTGCGGATAAATACACATATATTTCTCCAGGCTTCTTTCATTTGTCTCACTGGATTCATATTTATATTTATTCTTTTATTGTATTTGTTGTAATAAGGATCTATGATTTTTTTTATCTTCCAGTGTAGCAAGAAAAGCCAGATATTGTGTATTTAATAAAGTGGTATATTGTGTATAAATCTAGTGCACAGATCTACTCTGAGGCTTGAAGTTACTAGTACCTGTTTGAAATTTCATTGGAAATTCTCATGAGGTGTGTCGATGACATTGTCCTTCAAATATTTTATCAGTGAGAGTTTATTTTTCGGGAATTTAACAAACTTTTCTAGTTCTCCCTCTTTCCCTAATTATTTGTCTAATTTTTCTGTTTTACTTATCTATTTTGACAAATTAAGAAAGGACAACTATTTTTATCTATTATAGTTTATACTCTCAATTAATTAATTAATTTTGAAAAATGTAGAACTTCTTGTAAATCTTAAAATTTTAATTAATTCACTTCATAAATTAGTAGGAGTAAAATGGTAAACTCACTATGTCAATCATTGTTTCTTACTAGGTGTGTCAATTCAAAAGTGGACAATTAATTAGGAACCAAACGAATATAAAATTAGAAGCAAAAATTTTCTTGATTTCACACACAAAAGGGAAGGATGTAATAAAACTGTCCTTATTTACCATTTTTAAGGAGTGTAAAAAAGAAAGTGGACTATTAATACTTCATCCGTCCTATTTTATGTGACACTTTTTGGATTTTGAGATTCAAACAAGTCTAACTTTGACCGTAAATTTTTCATAGATTTTTTAAACATTTTGAATTATCAATTGTTATGACTTATAGTACTTTTTACGTAGTTTACAAATATATATAAATTTCATTTCAAGAAAATTGAAGATTTCATGCGCAAATTTTCGGTCAAACTTAAACTGTTTGACTCTCGAAAAATGAAAAGTGCCACATAAATTGGGACAAAGGGAGTATGAGGCAACGAGAGTATTAATTATTGTCTTGAATTTCTAAACAGGACAATTATTTTGAAATAAATTTCTTTTGCTAAAACAGACATTTATTTTGGGACGGAGAAATGGTTAGTAGCACTCAGAGCCACATTTACCGCAGGGGTGTAGACTGACACACTTTCATCGGAAAATTCATTGTGTAGCTAAGGTAAAAATATTCTTTTATGTATATATATTACATATTGACTTATACGCGATTTTATTTCTTTATATTTTGACACCCCTTAATTGAAATTCTGATTTCGCCACTAATAGCGCTACCAATTATGCATTGGTACGTCTTATTCTAGTGTAGATGTTCGTTCAATAAGCTAGACGATGCAATTACCTAGAGACATTGGAAGTTTAAAAATTTCACGACCCAAAAATGAACGTGATGGCACTTGTCTTATCCCACCAAGACAAGTCAGCCTAAAGCCTAAGACTCAGCTATTACGATAAAATGCGGAAATTTATAATCAACTTAAAAATACCCCAAAACCTGATTGTCACGTGCACAAACCTCTAATGTGTTATAACAAAATTGAAAGAAAATACAAGTCTCAAATGACATTGTTGCTAGAATAGAACAAGATGATAATTAAAGAGAAAGAAGGTCCGCTGAAATGACAAACAACTACCTCACAAACCTCCACAAAAAGCCTCAGACAAGGAGAAGAGAAAATATCACAAAAGTTTGGGCTAGTAACCTACAAAAATGTAGAAGCAAGGGGTGAGTACAAACCACACGGTACTCAGCAAGTAAACTCCTAAACACAAGCTAAGGAAATAGAATACGGGTACTCCTTACCACCCCAATCGAACCTCCACAACTACAACCTGCATAAAATCAGCCCAACATAACAGTTCACAGTTTACAAAGCCACCAGCTCAATAACAACACTCTAACAATTACATATCCTCAATAACAAACTCAATATATATCAATCACAAGTTCCATAGTAAGACACTCACAAGATCAGCAACACACAAGATCAAGTTCACCAATAATAAAGATGTGCAATGCAATGAAATTAAATGTCAAGTATAATGATGCATGTCTGACATAATGATACACACCCGCTGTCTCACAGTTCGGGACCCATGGGGAGCATATATGTTCATGCATCCATCGCGGCGCGCGATACGTCCCTCGATATATAATATCCATCGCGGCGCGCGATACATCCCTCGAAATATAATATCTGTCGCGGCGCGCGACATGTCCCTCGAAATGGTACATCCTCTTTAATTTCTGACTCTTTCTCAATTCACATAACACTTGTCACAATCATGTCTCAGAACAATGCAAATGACATGTTCACACAAATAATGAGGAGATGACCATTTTCATAATAATGCACAATTCACAACAACGCATGATTCAACAAGCCTTTCAAATCATTCTCAACACATCACACACCAACAATTAATCACATTGCCTTTTATTACCCCTTTTTCATCATTAGAATTCATCAATATAGACAAGTCAACCCATCACCAAGTCTCATTACCCCCAAACACATATTACAAGGAAATACACGAATTTCATACACTTAACAAGAGTTTAGAAATCCACTTGCCTCAAATAGTTGAACTATCACTCATGGACTTGAGTCTTCCTCTTTCGTTGAGCTTTCAAATCAATGCAATCTATTCAAGTACATAATCATAATAAGATTTTAAAACTAACAATACCCACATTACTATAGGTTTAGCCTAGACCCAAAAACTCACCAAAATCTATAATCAAGTTCCTAAGCTTCAAGCCTAGAATTAAGACCTAATTTTTTTCCAATATCATAATTCTAATGATATTCACATAATATCATACACCTGATATTTAATTACATATACCAATATATCAAAACTTGAATCATAATATGATAATCAAAAATATAAAATTTAAACCTGCCTGATATAGGAACAGTAACGTCCTGGAAAAATTGATTTTTGAGGACACCTTTTATTCCAACCAATGATTAAAATGGTTAGCCAATTAGTGAACTACAAGTTTGTCTTCCAGAACCCACTAATCGTTGGACATTATCAATTCCCACCTTTTATTTTTCCAACCCAATTAACAAACTATCATACAATTTCTATCACCTTTTATTGGATCAAAATTACACAATAAATGACACCAAAATTTTATCAAATCTAAATCAGTATAACATATACGAAAATTGGATAATTGAGTTCTCAACTCAATTTCCTTTCCTTTCTCTTCCCCCTCACCTAATATTATAATAATAAGAATAATAAATAATTAAAAAGTCACCGCTTTGCCCAGGTAAATTTCTCTTTCGCTTTATTTTCGTTTTCTAAAATAAATTATGTATTAAAAAGTGATAAATCCCTAACGTATTTTAATAAATAATGGGCCAAAAGGTATAGGGTTTTAAATAACTTATGGATTTAGCCTATTAGTCACAAACTAAATTAATTATTTAAAATAAATATACCCGTCAATTAAATAATGGAGGTTAACGAATAGCTCTAAACTTCCCAAACCAACTTCACCGATGGACCAAAATTAACTCAGGTAAGGGTAAAATGGTAATTTTATGAAATTTTCAAAAATGACCTTTCGGGTCATTACAAACAAAGAGACATTCAGGTGGATGTAGATACTTATCTATCTAGTACTTTGTGACTCGTAATGTGGAGAATCTTCGTAGCTTAATAAGGATTTGATTTCCCGCCTTGAAATATTCTCGTAATGCTACATTAACTATCAATTTTGCCACATATATTATAACATTTGAAGCTTCCTAATAAATGGTGTATGATATTGAATTGTTTAGGCTTGTTGAAAAATGATCCAAATGTTTTTTTACTTCAAACAACATACCTTAATTCCAATTTGTTACTCCTAATTTCCTGCTTTTAATGAAAATTAACGTACATAATGGTTTGTTTTCGTAACTTTTTAGGAATCTTAATATTTTTAGCAAGGTAATACTTCCTCAGTCTACTTTTAATTGTCATAATTTTCTTTTTTAGAGTCAAACTATAAGAATTTTGATGAATATTTTACGATATATTTTTTCATCATATTAATATGCGAAAAATTGCAATTTATAGTACTTTTTGTATATATTTTTTAATATCTAACTTTTTTTGTTTAAAATATCTAATTGATGTAATCTAATTTAACTTTGAAAACTAGTCAAATTGACTTTCGAAAAGAGTAACATGACAAATTAAAGTGGACGAAGTAATTTGTAGTCGTCGTTGATGTATATATACATATTGTATGACATATATATACAGTAATAATTAAGTGAATGGTAAGTGTATTATATACACTAGAGCAAAAATAATTTTTAATGGCAATAAATATACACATTAATAAAGATTGCTAAAGCATTTACCGACATTAGTTAATTATCAATTGATCTAATGTCATTATTGGCAGAGGTGGAGCTATGTGGAGGTTTGTGGGTTCGGACGAACCCAGTAACTTTTTCATAGATTTTGTATCTATATTAGAAAATTAAATTATATATATGTATATTAACTTGTGAACCCCTAACAAAACTGATTGATAGTTTCGTGGTAAGGAAAGAATTGTGGAAATGTTTTTCACTCTAGCTTAGGAATTTTGTTTTGTTAAATAAATATACATATGTATATTAACTCATGGACTTTTTCTTTTCACTATCAACAAAAAGTTTCTCTTTTATTTTTCAAAGGAAATTTACAAGAGGCATTTATAAAGAGTGTTAATTAGCATTAAAAATATATTTAATAATAATTAAGCTATTATTATTAAATAATTACCGCTAAAAATATAATCTCTTTTTTTGTGATATTTGCAATGATATTTGGTCTGAAATGATATTCGCAGCTTTCATTATTAAAACAATAATATGTTTACAACATCAAATCAATTGTACATTATTTTATTCCGGACAAATCAATTACAATATGACCTCTATATATTTTGGTCAGTTTCGAAAACCTTATTGCCTTATACAGCTTTTTACAAATTTATCCTACTTTCTTCGTTTTAAATTATTTGTTATATATTGATTTGACACTAAATTAAAAAAATAAAGAAGATTTTTTATTTTTATGCTCTTTTATTAAAGAATGTCAAATATATTAAAATATTTTATATTAAAATATTTTATTTATTTATCTTAAATATATTACATGAAAATTAAAATTTAAAAGTTGTTAATAAAAAGAGATATTCTTTTTTAAAGAGACTAAAAAGAAAAGTAGAACCAACAAATTAAAACAGAGCAAGTACATTTTTTCCCATTTCTCACTATCAAACGAGCAATGTGTTTTTTTTTGTTGTTTATAAGATATTTATTCTATACTTATGTCGTTATTACTCTCTCTAGTCTCTGTCCCAAATTAAGTGTTATCTTAATGAATGAATTTTATCCTAAAATAAGTGTCACCTTACAAATTTAAGAAAAAAATTATTACGTTTTTCCAACTATTTCTTTATACTACATCTTTAATAAGGTGATTTTCGCTAAAATATCGCTTATTTTAAGACAAGGAAATGTTAAACTTTAGCCATAAAAGACGTGGAAAGTGTTAAAAACACAAATAAAACAAATAGTTCATTTAGCAACCACAATTTTGATGTAACGTCAAAATCATCAAAAAATAAATTAGCACATAACCACAATCTCTCTAGATAATTTATTGTATGTATGAAAACATGACCACTAAGTAGCCAATCATGTCTAAATTCGATGATGAAAGGTTATCAACATAAAATATTACGCCATATAATCTAATAATATATTATTATACAACATTAAACTTTTTTGAAAATATCATGAATCATAACCTTGATTATTACTATCACTTATCGTACGATTATTTATATTGATTTAGCATTAACATGTATCAGAGGCTAGCTCGAACACGCCTTAATTATTCCCTCTTACAGGTCCATATGCGATGGAGACGCGAGCGTCAACCTTAGTATCAATTTACTTATTATTTCCTCCGTCTCATTTTATGTGAGGTAGTTTGATTCGGCACAGAGTTTAAGAAAGAAATGAAGACTTTTAAAACATGTGGTCCAAAATGAATAATAGAAATTTGTGTGGCTGTAAATCATTTCATTAAGGATAAAATAAATATTTTATAGTTAAATTGTTACTTAATATAAAAATGTGTCATTCTTTTTGGGACCGACTAAAAATGAAAGTAAATCACATAAATTGGGACAAAAGGAGCAGTTTTTTCAGAATTTTATTTGAATTCTATCATTTTATTCAGACAAAAAAGAAGAAGAAAATTAACGGCTTAAATTGAGTGAAAATATCATTGTCAAGCCAGTTGTAATTTCACCAACAACAAAAGTAGAACAAAAAAGACTAGACAGGTAGTGTCAGTTCTATGATAAGCAAGCTTTCAAATTTTATATATATGTATATAGGCTATATATATAAATATGATTATGACTTTAATATTTTTGTTGTTGTTAGGCTCCCCTACCCTTTTCTGATATTTTTCATTTTGGTCCCATTAAATTATATTATAAATGGACTAGTTCAATGTATTTGGCCATATATTTTGAGTACAAAATTGGACAAATTATATCATCATAAATCTTACCCAAAAATTAGTTGGGATTTTTGAAGCTATGTAGGATATGGATTTCTTAGTAGTAGGTATTGGAATTAAGGGTGTACAGGTTAAATCGTCAAGTCTAATTGAAGTAAGAAATTAAGTTAAACAGATAAAAGAATCGACTTGTGGTTTGATTTGATTAATTTGGCATTGAAAAAAAAAGATCATTTTTTTTTATTTGGTTTGGTATTAACAAGAGAAAATCAAACCAATTCCAAATCAAACCAACAATACAAATATAATTTTAATTTTCTAATGCACAAAATTTTTAAATTAAAATCTACTTTATAAGTATTTGTTAAATTAATTTATATTTTTCAAATTTTTTTGGTTCTTTTAAATTATAATCTACTTTCTAATGAAAAAACAAACCAAACTAACATAGTTGGAATTGGTACTTTTGAAGAAGTATGTAAATTATTAGGAGGCTTGTATGTTAATAAAATATAATTAAAAAATAAAAATCTCTCTCCAAAAATTTGAATGAGATAAGTTATTTATACAATTGAATTGTATTTGTATATGGTCCGTTGAAAGTTATGAGATTTGAGTATCATGATATCAATATTGCAATGTATTGATGTTGGGTTTATATAGTCATGAGCTTTTTCATCTTAATAGCTAGCCTTTCGAGTGCGATTTTTCTTGAATTGAAATTATAGTATCAGAGTCATCCACCGACCCTTCATGTCTACCGTGGCATGGATGGTAGCGCTAATACTACATAGTCGCCTCGGGCTAGCCATGTCTAGCACGCAGTCAGCCATAGGCACTTGAGTACCTGACTCAGAAATGACTATTAAAAAAAAGCTATGTACTTGTGATAGAGTGAAAGTTGTTTAGTGTGGAGTCGTCGAGGACGGCAAAAGCAGATCATAGTGATTTATTTTGATATGTTATGAGATATGAGACTTGAGTTCCACATCAGTGTTGCAATATATTAATTGATATATACAGATATTAGGTTTATATTAGGCTCTCTCACCTTTATATATCACTATTTTTGGGGTGTGGTTCTTTCTAAGTTATATCAAATAGTGAAATATGTTATTAGTTAATGTTTTTTGACTTATCATTCTTATTTTTCTTTTTTTATTTGATGTCCAATATTCGAATCCGACTGATTCAAATTTATGCATTGTAGAGCCTATTTTGAGAGACGACACTTCAACAAAATATTTATACACAAAATTCAAACGTGAGATATCTGCTTAAAATTAGACATATATTCTTCCCGGTCTTGTACTTTGGTCCTTCTACGTTCGAGTAGAAGTAGAGTGCAAACTATTTTCGATTTGATGAAATTCAATAATTCTTGTACTTGTCTTAAAAATAATTTAATATTAATTAATAATTAATAGTTATTAAATAAAACGCACAAGAAAATTTATAAACAAGTCTTGCATAAATTATTAATTTAAAACTTAATTATCTAAAAGAACTAAACTTCTTATCTATAAACTTCAAATTTTAATTTGTGCTGTCTTTAATTGCGTGAGAGTCTTTATATTTGATACGAGTTTAATCTTTTGTCACGTATCAAACAAATTATCATCACATCAAGACACTAAAACAAATATTGCGTAAAACAAAAAGAAATCACATTTAAAGCAATAATATTAGTGTGTAACAATGTACATTATCTTTAATTGTAAAACCAATTAATTTTAGCTTCACATGTAATTCTCAAGCTAAAATAGAATTTTCATTTTGCACCATATAGTACCAAAAATGTAAGGACTAAAGAGCAATAAGGTTTGATAACAACACTATAAATAATCAACTAATATGAGATGGAAGGCCTATTATAAATGGATTTGCTAGATGAACGGTTTTTTACTAGTCATATTATTTAATTTATATTGTTTTTATAATTTTCTAGTTAGTTTCTTTTTTCCACGTGATGAATTTAGGCCATGCAGTCATACAAATATTGGCTGGAAAACACGTTAAATTGTTTGACTAGCAAAATGCTGACTTGGATACACGTTAAATTATTTTATTATTTTAAATTAATAATTAAATAAACAACAAAACCAATACTTTTCTATACAAACCTACTATATATTACTCTAACTAATATTAATATTCAATTTATTTATATGTAAGTTTAATGATAGCGTTATAACATTCTCTTTTGGCTTTGTATAATTAAATTTTTTATATAGCTAGTGGTTTCAAGAGGACCTTCAAACATCATTCATGGTTTCACACTAATTGAATTGAAAAGTGCACCAAAGAAAGAATATAAAACCAACATTATATATGAATATATAAAATTTAAAGGGTAATAGTAGTCAACTTAGGTTTCAAAGTCTAACTCACCCAAAAAGCGGTCGAAAATTGCTCGAGCCTTTTAAAAGAGGTCAAGAATCTCATCTTAATACAATGTTGGATCATTCTTATCAACATCTCCTCTCATGCATGAATCCAAATATTTCTTATTCGAAATTTCATTGTTTGATCTAGAGTGTGATATTCAAAGACCAAAAGTATGTTCACAACTTGATTCCCACACACTTCAAGGGCCGATTCTACACAAGATTCTCAGTGGATCTAACTCTGATATCATATTAAACTACATCTTACATTTAACTCACACTTCAAAAGCGAATTTTAAAAAAGATTGTTAAAACTTTATAAGGAATCTGAAAATCGAATCCCAATTAATCCACCGTGGAATCATTTTCATCATGAACAATAGCAAGTAGGACAAATTAATAATTCAGCAAACAGAAAGGCTACAAAAATATATTCTAGTGTGTGAACTATTAGTCTAATACATTACACATATGTTTATTAATTATTAGCTAAACATGTTGATAAAAAAAAATCAGATTTGACCAACCAACTTTAGTATAGAAAAATGAATTTTAAAAAATAATTGGTCATTTTTCAGACATATGTGTAAGATAGTGATCTGTTAATAATGATCAATTATTACAAAGATTTTGGTGGTTATAAGTGTTAATTGAATACTCCTATAACTAAATATTAGATGTTTAATTAGAATTAAAAGGATAATGTATCTGCTTAGTATTGCTTGTTAATACTAGAAAAAAAAATAATAGAAGAACTAGTAATAAAGAAGTTTCTTGACAGTTGATTAATTTATTCAACAAGACTTGAATATTCTAGATAGCATAATTAATAACAAAATTGAAAAAGTAGAGAAAAGAAAAAAAAAAGTCAACCAAGAAGAATACTTGTTTGGGTTTAAAGAAATATTCTATTAAAAGCTAATTCATGGACATTTCAAAAGTTGATTATGCTTTGAAAGTTATGACTATGACAACAAATTAAAGAGAAAAAAGTCCTAAATTTACAACTAAATAAGGCACGAGCTTGCCATCATGATTTACAATTACTCATTTAAATAAAGATTGATATAAAATTGAAATTGTGTTTCGATATATAGTTTGAATTTGCACTTATCTTGCCTATTTTCTATAACAATAAATAGAGAACTTACATGGTCTGTCAATAATTATCTTTTATTATTGTTTTATCTCCTTTATTTATTTAAATTCATGACTCGACATGAAATAATAAATTTCCTTCTCTTATTTAATTAATAGAAACAATTGTTAATCACATTATTAGTTTGAGCCTAAGGCCCTAAACTATACATTTTATGTGTAATACAATTATTTGATCAGGGGCACTGTACGTCTATGATGTATCACATGTTAATGGATACATCACTCGAAAAGGAAAAAAAATATAATTATTGCTACAAAAAGGGAAAATATACCATATGATAACAATATTAAGTCAGAAGAAACATTAGTTGCTATTTGTGGCTAGTGAAAGGTGATTGGTACTCTGTGAAATTAATCGAAGTACACGATAGTTGGTTCGGACACCAAAATCATTAAAATAAATTGTTACAATAACTAATTAAGTATATTAAACTTTTTAAAAATTAATTAAATTGTGCACTTTTAGTTCATTTACTCATAAATATTCATAACTGTCTAATCATTCCTCTACTTAATTATTTATAGAATAACATGTTAATTTATATTGTTACCCTATATTTTAATAATATTATATTTTTTAAGTAGTCAAAATATAAGATGCTTTCTCATTAACAGACCAAAATATATATTTTAAATAATTAAAAATTAAACATACTAAATCATATATCATAGGAATTATTAATAACTTTAGGGATATATATCTTCTATTGTTTGTTGTACTTAGACAATCACAATATTTTATTGTTCTTGATCTTTTAATTTCTTGTAAGATCTACACGGTTCGTTTGTTAAAAACATATTTCTATATTTAATAACTTTTAAAATATTTATTTTATTATTTTTAAATTTCGTGTCAAGCTAAACAATACGTATTCATATAATCTAAAAATTATGTTAGCTAATTTTGACCCTGCCGATACGTATATAGATGTTTTCCTTGTTTATATCCCGCAAAATCCGACGATCAGAACAAATAAAAAGTACGCGTCAATTTTTCTCTCTATATATACGCCAATTATACCTCCACCTCTCCAAAATTGTCTTCTTCCCTCTCTATATCCTCCATTGATGCTCAAATCAAACTATTTTCTTCTAAAAAACTATCAAATTCTCAAAATGGGTTCTTCTTTATCCCTTTTCTTGAATCCACGTGGTTCCGTCGCTGTACAGCCGGCGAATCCCGGTTTGGGTGACTTGCCGGAGAGTTGTGTGGCTTCAGTTATGGTGTATTTGAATCCGTCAGAGATCTGTAGTCTTTCGATGCTTAATCGTGGTTTTAGGGCTGCTTCTTCTGCTGATTTTGTATGGGAATCGAAATTGCCGATAAATTATGAATTGCTTATTGATAGGGTTTTTGGTGGGGTTGATGATTTTTCTAACAATTTGTGCAAAAGGGATATTTATGCTAGGCTTTGTCGACCTAGTTATTTTGATGGTGGCTCAAAGGTAAAATCTTTATCTTTTTTATATTCAGGGGGGAGCTAGAAGCCCCTATAGATTTTGTTCAAATAGTGTATTTGTGTTTATAAATTCATTAAATCTGTACAAAAATTAAATTTAGGTGAATTGGGGTTGTTGAGGATAATCTTTTTGTGATTAAATATTCTGTATAAATTGTTCTGATGGGTTTTTATTGATTGGGATCTATGCAGAAGGTTTGGTTAGATAAGGGTACAGGAAGGGTTTGTCTATCAATCTCTGCAAATGGATTGGCGATAACAGGCATTGACGATAGGAGATATTGGAGTCGTATTGAAACAGACGAATCAAGGTGAGGGGTAAAAAATGTTTTTACTTTTGTTATCAAGTTATAGCAGAATGCATATTTGTATGTGTGTGTTTATTGATCTGTGTGTTTTTAGATCGGCTGATCGAATCCAATTCTTCAGGCATTTTTGATGAATCCTCCTGTAAAAAGGTTCCTTTTTACAATTCTTCGGGGTGGCCCAGATGGTTTGGCTTGGGACTTCCACAATGGAGGTCTCAAGTTTGAAACCCCTTGCTTGCGACAGCAGAGGGTTGGCCTTCTGGGTCGAGCTCGTCTCATGGGGCTTGCTAGTGTGGTTGACCTCTCATGTGTGGTTTGCGAGCTATTGCACATGAGTGGGGTTTACCTGTTCATCAAAACAAAAGAGGTGCCTTTTTACATCGTAGTCTACTGTATGAATTGAGGTTGTTTAGTTTGGTCTTCTATGTCTCCTTGTTGCCTCTGGCAGGGAAATTTTATGAATATTGGATAACTCTTGCCTGTTTCCCGCTTATTTGAAATTGAAACATGAGTAGTAAAGTGATTCTTTCTATGCAATTCAGGTACTCGATACCTTAATTCATTTAGCAATTTCTCATTCTGCCTTCTTGCTATAGTAAAAATTTAGTGGAATAGCTTTGGAGAATTGTTTTGAGAGTTTTGGTACTTGAGAAGTAATCTGAACTATTTGACACATCAGTAGAAATATTGATTGGTAGATATGTGTTTTAGATGCGTAAAGTTCTTTGGTGTGGTTGATATCAGTTCCTTTAAGTGAGAACAACTTATTTGCTTGAAAAGAGAAATGTTCAAGTTTTACTTAATTCTGCTGATTGTGTGTCCTCATGATTTACCTATCAGTTATCAATCGGAACTCTCTTCATAGTATGACATCTTATGACTAGTAAATTAGTCAAGAATATGCCTTTCGCTTAGCCTCCAAAGAGAGTTTAAAGAACTGATCTCTGTTGGTTGAAAAATTGCCTTCTGGTGGTGGCTTTTCGAGTATGACATAATTGCATTATGTTTTAGATTTACTGCTATCTGGTGTACACATTAAAACATTCTAAATCTTAAGACATACCAATACTTAAGGATTTCTTTAATTTCCTTCTCTGCAGATTCCAGTCCATTGCGTATCTCCAACAGATATGGTGGGTTGAAGTGGGTGGAGAGGTTGATTTCCCATTCCCAGCTGGGTCCTATAGCATTTTCTACAGGCTGCAAGTAGGACGTTCCTCTCGGAGATTTGGACGGCGAATTTGCAACTCCGAGCATGTTCACGGATGGGATAAAAAGCCAGTGCAGTTCCAGCTCTCAACATCCGATGGCCAGCAAGCTACAACCCAGTGTTACATGAAAGAGCCTGGAAAATGGAAATATCACCATGTAGGAGACTTTACAGTTACAGGGTCTACAGCAAATACGAAAGTCAAGTTCTCCATGACCCAAATCGATTGCACCCACACCAAAGGTGGGCTTTGTGTAGATTCTGTGTTAATATGCCCGAGCGAGTTTACAGAGAGGTTAAAGCGTTTTTAGTTTGCTTGTTAACCTTCTCTTTAGGAAAGAGTTTATAAAATAGTTAAGAGGTAGCAGTGTCCATCCATAGTTCTGGAGAAGTTAGTAAGGAACGGCGATCAGATCTATATTAGATAGAGTCAATGTGTGTGTATGTGTATGGCGGGCTTTTTAAATCCCAACGACATGTGGTAATAGGTATCATAGGGCTTTATCTTTGAAGTTGACGACACCCCCCTCACGCGAGGTGGTTGTTGTACTGAGTTCTTAGTGTATGTTAAATGAAACTACTTTGTTCATGTGTACTTTGAAGTTTGATCTTAACAAGCGAATGGAAGCAATATTCTTTGGGTTTGATTGAAATTGGATTCTTTTTCCTGCATTGAATGATATCCGTGACTTCGTCTTTCGCTTGTAATTGGATTGGAAGCCACTGGCGATGCCTTCTTGCCCGTGTAATTGGCCTTGCCTGCTAGGTGCGAAAGTGCGTAAAGTAGGCTCATGGCCTTGCCTGCTAGGTGCGTAAAGTAGGCTCATTCTTTGATTTGTAAAGATCTTCTTGTAGTTATTATTACAGAATGACCTCAACATTGTAAACTCACAAGTGCTTCCTCAAATTGTTAAAGCTTTCATTGCGCATTGCCTCTTTTTATTAAAGGATATCTACTAGCAGGGCTGGAAAAATCTACCCATAAAATCATGATCCGGTTAACCTGTATAGATCTGACCATGTTAGTAGCTCGCTTATTTTATTAACGGAAAAGGGTCAAAACTACCCTTAAACTATCTGAAATAGCTTATATATACCCTTAAACTATATTTCGGCTCAAAAATACCCTTCCCGTCAAACTATTGGGCCACACCTACCCTTCTAGTTAACGGAAGTATCCATGTGTGTGTTAAATGCCACATGTGCACGCCAAACAGACCCCACCTCTACATAGACGACTACAAAAAAGGTCAAAACTACCCTTATACTATTCGAAATAGCTTAAATATACCCTTAAACTTTATTTTGACTAAAAAATGCTCTTCCCGTCTAACTATTGGACCACACTTGCCCTTCTGTTTAACCAAAAAATTCATGTGTGTGCTAAAATGCCACATGGACTCCACATGTGCACGCCAAACACACCCCACCTCCACATAGATGACTTAAAGCCTTAATTTCACTCTTTTCCCCTCATTTCATCCTGAAAAGTATATATTGAACCAAAAAAAGAAAAAACATTTGCGGAAACTTGTATACGTAACTGAATGAAGTAGATAAATTGAAATTTGATGACCATTTCAAATACAATAAAAGAAACGATCTAAGGTACAATATAAACACACTCATTTTAATTAATCAATTAACACTAATTTATTATTTTAATTTCTCTTAATAAATTAATTTTGTTTAAACAAATCTTAGCGAAGCTTTCTTGTTTATTCAACTCACGATCATGATGCAAAATAGTAGCTGCCATAAGAGACCTAATATACTTATCACTGGAACTCCAGGCATAAGGTAGACGACTACGACGGCTTCCCTGGCGGTGGTGACCGAGCTCCGCCACATCAACGTCAGCGATTTCGCTTATGAGGAAAACTTGACGAACGACTGGGATGACACCTTCAATTGCTACTACATCAACGAAGACCTAGTAAGTCTTTATAGATTTCTTAATTTTTTATTTTTTTTTACCAATTACCCTATTTTTGTTCAAGGTTTGAGCTTTTGTGGTCCCTAATCCAGAAGATGCTCTAAATGATTGTTAAGGAAGTTTTAGATTTTGTGGAAAGTTAAAGAAACATTCAACATATAGATGATTTGAGGATTAGATAGCAGAATTAATTTGAATTTTGTTCAAGTTGTGATCTTCAAAGTACAACATATTAGTATCAGAATAAAATGGAACTGAATTGAGTCAATGTATATTGTACATTCATATAGATATACCCAAATAAGGAAAGGATTAAATGAGGGGGGAAAGTGAAATTAGGGCTTTAAGTCGTCTATGTGGAGGTGGGGTGTGTTTGGCGTGCACATGTGGAGTCCATGTGGCATTTTAGCACACACATGGATGTTTTTTGTTAAACAGAAGGGCAAATGTGGTCCAATAGTTAGACGGGAAGGACATTTTTGAGCCGAAATATATTTTAAGGGTATATTTAAGCTATTTCGAATAGTTTAAGGGTAGTTTTGACCCTTTTCCGTAGTCGTTTATGTGGAGGTGGGGTATGTTTGGCGTGCACATGTGGCATTTAACACACACATGGATACTTCCGTTAACTAGAAGGGTAGGTGAAGCCCAATAGTTTGACGAAAAAAGGTATTTTTGAGCTGAAATATAGTTTAAGGGTATATTTAAGCTATTTCGGATAGTTTAAGGGTATATTTAAGCTATTTCGGAAGGGTAGTTTTGATCCTTTTCCGTTTTATTAATGGAAAAATTACATAAATGGGTCATTGTAAGAAAATGAACTTTAAATTTAAAACTTAGTAAGAGTTGGGGTATGACTCAGTTTTTATCTCATTTCATCCCAGCCTGCTTCGGTCAAAGTAATATTTAAATATTAACTTATTCATATATTAACTCAATTCATTTTAACATTCTTAAATTCAGTCCAACCCGCCTATTTGACACCGTTATTCCATTACACGTTTGTTTGGTTGAAAATGAATTGGGTCCAAGTGTGTATTGCAGTGAGCTACAACGAACTTTTTTGTCACTTGTTTGTTTTTGAAATATCCAGATATGCAACTGATTTGTTAAAACGTTATCATTACTCAACAAAAAAGAAGTGTATCGTACATTCAAAATAAAAACATCCCAATTTGAAGGGACAGATATGAAATTGTACTCGAATCAAGAGTCTTTCGTAAACAAATTCTTTATCTTCACAAAATAGTGATAATGTCAAGGTATACTCTATTTTATCCAAACTTTATTTGTGAAATTTCAGTGAATATATTATTATTGTAGACTTTGTACGTTTTTAAGAAACAATGATTAAATGAATATTTGTCGTCTTAAGAAATAATTTGAGGAATGAGGGTACAATAAGAAAAGTACATGTAATCTCACATATGATTGCCACAAAATTATTCCATTCACTAAAAATAGGAATGACAATGGGGTGGGGAGGAGTGAGTTTAAGGCTGTGTGGGGTGGGGAAGGTGGGATGCGGGGCCGGTTGAAGTGGGTTTTTTTTTTAAATTAATGCGGGGCGGGACGGGACGGGTTGCGGATATATGTGATTTTATGTGGGTTCAAATTTAATTTTTACTTTATACATGTTATAAGAGTGATAGAACATTATTTATAAGATAATTTCTTTAAAGCTACTAAAATATTCAAAATAATAAATGAAAAAGGTTTAATAAAATAATACAATTTCTTATATGTTTTCCAATCGACCTTTTAAAAATAAAACTATAAGTCATTATCCTATTAAACTAATACAAATTAATGAAGAAATGAATTTATTTTTGTGAATTTTATTTTTAGTATTAAATTTAACTAGAAAAAGAAAATATTAAAAAAAATTATGCGAGACGGGTCTATGCGGAGTGGGGGTGGAGCGGGTTAAAAATAAAAATAAAATATTATGTGGGGTGAGACGGAACAGATTAAAAATTTTACGGGTTAAGCTTGACCCGCCCCGCACCTCTCCATTGCTCTCCCTAACTAAAAATAACTAACTGGAGAATGAAAGAACATAAAGCAAAATAACTAACTTCATTTTTTTTTTTTTGTCCCTTTGACTTACGAAAATATGAGTTTGCCGGAGATGGAATCAATGGCGTCGGCGATCGGAATATCGATTCCGGTGTTCCGTTTCTTACTCTGTTTCGTGGGCACTATTCCTGTGAGTTTTCTTCATCGATTTGTTCCTTGTGTCAGTGGTAGGCATTTCTACGCTGCCTTATCAGGTGCTGTTTTATCCTATTTGTCGTTTGGGTTCTCTTCGAATTTGCATTTTTTGGTGCCGATGCTATTGGGTTATGCTTCAATGGTTTTATGTCGACATTATTGCGGAATCATCACTTTCTTCCTCGCATTCGGATATCTAATTGGATGGTACATTCATTAATTCTCTCCTAACATTATTTTCTTTTCAGATCTCTGTTTTTTATTTGGAATTACAGTCTAACTGCATTATCGATCATCGATGTCTTGAATTTGATGGTGACCTATACAATTTAATTTCGAAATTCCTCCATTTTCGTTGTTTTAATATCTACTCTTATCTTTTGGCGGATGAATAGTGGCAATGATGAGTTAATACATCTAAACTATCACATTTTCGCGAGTTTTATATTTCAACTATTCATTGTTCTACATCACCTTTTCACGAGCTTCATACCTAACTATCACTCCCTTCGTATTTAAACATATATACCTTGATGTTGAGTTTGCTTACACATGCCTGTTGTTGTCGATTGAGAACAAAAATTTAGCCAACTCAGCATGTGTGTTCACAAAGGGAGTGATAGTTTAGGTAGGTAAATAGAACAATAGATAGTTCAGGTATGAAACTTGCAGAAAAGGGGATAGTTTAGGTGTATTTTTAACCATTAACTCTATGTGTATATATACAATGTAATTTTTCATGAAGGGGATTCGCATGAACGCCCTTTCACCCCCTAGCTCCGTCCATGAGTACTCGCATATATTCTTATTCTCCACTTAAGTTCATGCTGTTTTCTGTGACAGATTTCAAACCCATGACATGAGCTTAATCCGTGCATTAGTCATGAGCTCTTACCACCAGAAAAAACCATTTTGAGCTGTATTTTTATGTTGATCTTGTGCTAATGAGGAAAAACTTGGTTCTGTAGCAGACATTTGATGTTATTATTGCTGTATGGACTGTTTGCAAGGTGAATCTCCCCCAACCCCCAACAGGAAATAAAGCATTCCTTGTTGAATTAGTTTCCTCGTTAGGCTAGTTACAATTTTTATAATTCTATGAATGAAAACCTTTTAAACTCCATGATAATAGTCAAACATTTCGGTGCAGCCATGTGTACTACATGAGCGGGGATGCATGGAAAAAAGGAGGAATGGATGCTACGGGTAAGAACGAACTTCCTCTTTGTCCTAGTCTTGGTTTCTTTTTTAAAACATGACAAAACAAATCACGGTCTCAAACTCCTATAATTTTCGTCAATGTGTTCAATCCACTTGGCATTTGAGACAAATGAAGCATACGATACTTCTTTAGATCAAAAATATTTCTTGTAAATAGAAATAGAATAAAACCTCAGTTCATGATGAGTTCAGACATTGTTGATATGTAGAAATCTACTGATTTTAAAACAAGAAACAAAATTATGGATTCAGCCTGTATCACTATGATCTGTTCAATGTACATATTTTTTTTTAATTGGCTCCCTCTTCTAAAATTTTAGGAGCTTTAATGGTTATTTCGCTGAAAATAATTTCAAGTGTGATCAATTACCAAGATGGATTATTGAAGGAGGAAAATTTACGTGAGGCGCAAAAGAAATATCGTTTGCTAAAGTTGCCATCATTACTTGAGTACTTTGGTTATTGTCTCTGTTGTGGAAGTCATTTTGCTGGTCCAGTTTATGAAATGAAGGATTATCTTGAATGGACAGAGAGAAATGGTGTAAGTTCATATCATCATTGTATTGTTGTTCTGCCAAAGGGTATTATCCAACACTGTTTCGTATCTCTCTTTTATGTGTGTAAATTATATGCTTCTGAAAAAAAATGTATATATACCAAATGTTGGCATTGCCTGAAGCCCTTTGCATCTCATTACAATAACTAAACTAAGTCCTTTTCAGATTTGGAAACCTTCAGACAAAGGACAGCCATCGCCTTTTGGGGCAGCGTTAAGAGCTATTCTTCAAGCAGCTCTGTGTATGGGATTGTATATGTATTTGGTGCCTCTTTTCCCAATTTCCATGTTCTTGGACCCAATGTACCAAGAATGGGGTTTCTGGACGCGGTTGGGTTACCAATATATGGCTAGCTTTACTGCACGGTGTAAATATTATTTCATATGGTCAATCTCGGAAGTTGCTATCATCATATCTGGCTTCGGTTTCAGTGGTTGGGCAGACATGACTAATCCACCAAAAGCACAATGGGACCGTGCTATAAATGTCGACATATTGGGTGTTGAACTTGCAAAGAGCTCAGTTCAAATACCTCTTGTATGGAATATTCAAGTTAGCACCTGGCTGAGGCACTGTAAGAATATCTCTCTTTTTAATCCATTTTGTATGTTGTGATACTTTCAGGAATTGGTGAGCTATATAGTCCTACTCCGTTTTAAATTTATATGACACTCTCGTTTGCCTAGTCTGTTATAAAATGGATAACACATTTCTATATTTAGACACTTTTGACTTTAAACATCTCATTTTATCTTGATTTACTTTTATAGCTATAGAAATGTCATTACATTTTCAAGATCAAAATGTCAAAAGGCACTTGTGAATTGTGATATTTGCCAGAAGTTTTTGTTTTCTCTCCTTAAACATTGTGTTTATTCAAACACTGCCATATAAAAGAGACTCGGGGACTACTTGTTATGTTGCATGAGTTGTATTTTCCAGGAAACTGATCGTATACAAACTTTTATGATTTATCAAATAAGGGTCATGTGCCTTAGATTTCTTTGTCCATCATCTTTTAATGAATGTGTAATTAACTTTGTGACAAAGCTAAGCATGATGTGTAATTATTTTATGATTAAATTTCTCCTCTTTTCTGTCGTTTTTTCTGCAGATGTATATGAGAGACTTATACAGAAGGGAAAGAAGCCTAGTTTCATCCAGTTGCTAGTCACACAGACTGTTAGTGCTGTATGGCATGTAAGGAAATATTTTTACACAATGTGTTCTGCAATCTATCTGCTGAAAGATTTATATGATAACGTATAATCGTGTCCAGATGAATTTTCATGGAACTATAACATGTATGCACAAAACATTTATCAATCAGCATCAAAAAATGACTTTGCCTATGGTGGCATCAAAATTTCACTAAAATACGCTTCAACTCTATGAAGTTCTGTATTTTTTTTTCTGAAGTAGAACTCTTTTCATAAATGTTTTCTAACTATAGAAATACAAGTTGTGTCACGCTATATATATATAATATATTCCTCTACAAATTCATTTATGATACATAAAACTATTGATATCGAATTCTTTAAGAAATATCTTGTCTAACTTAAGTTTATTGTGTTACACTGCAGGGGTTATATCCCGGGTACATCATATTCTTTGTTCAGTCTGCTTTGATGATTGCTGGATCAAGAGGTACTTTTACAAATCTTGTTTTGTTTTACTTATATGCTCTAATTGTAATCTTGTTTTGTCTATGACTATGAGCAGTCATTTATAGATGGCAGCAAGCTACAAGTAATATTCAGTTTCAGAAGACGCTCGTATTCACGAACTTTGTATATACACTGCTAGTTCTCAACTACTCTGCTGTTGGATTCATGGTTAGTTACCTATTTGTCGAAATGATGTTTATTACACGACGTATTTTCTATAAAATCAGTGTTTTTTTAATGACACGTTTTTTAATGTCATGACATGTTTAAAACCACATTTGATAGGGCTTCTTTCATTTTTGGCCCATCGGCCTAACATAATTACAGGCGCTCGCCAAAATATACAATAGCTATACACTGATTATGCATGTGTATGTATATTAGATCACTGAAAGGCATTGGACAGCAATTATCTCATTCTTTAATATCGTATCCAGTCAAACAGTATCATATAAAATGCAACACAAGGAATATAAGATAAAATCTTTGATATAAATTAACAATAGTTTTCTTGTTTATGTTTTTACAGGTACTAAGTCTGCATGAAACACTTACAGCTTATGGAAGTGTATACTATATTGGAACTATTATACCAATTCTAGTGATCTTGCTTGGTAAAATGATTCAGCCAGCAAAACCAATAAGATCTAAGGCAAAAAAGGATGAATGAGTCAGAATCTGATTTTTGGAAAATTGGTTTTTAGAGTTCTTGGTGGAAGAGTTAGAGCTGTTCTTCCCATTACTTTATTTATTATTTTTTTGATTTGTAGAAATCATCAGTTTTGATAGATGTAAACCATTATAGGCAGTGGCGGACCCAGGATTTTTGCTCAGGGGGTTCGAAGTATAAAGAAGAAGTTCAGGTGGTAATGCAAGTGCGCGATGAGCGTAGTAGCCCCTCGGCATGCTCTTTGTATAAGAACCATAGATATTTCATTGGTTCATAAAAGTAAAGACTAAGCTAATCAAAGATATCGAGAACAAAGTTGCATTGATAAGAATTTTAGTGGATCGACTGTATTACATAAGTTAATTCCTAAATCACATGAAAATTAAATGATGAAAAAGGAAGCGAGACGGGGAAGAAAAATAT
>JAJOOD010009799.1:0-46558 GCA_029582525.1 Solanum tacnaense | reverse complement strand
TCATTTTAAATTGTCGGATGTAACACAATTAAAATGAAATTACATAAAAACCCCTCATAGAACCTCATTATAAAGTCAACACAAAGTCATAGGCTCTTGCTTAACCTATCATTTTCCGAGTCGTTACACATTGTATGCACAGTTTAACAAAATCGTGAGCATCTTGGTATAATGATGTCCAATAGTAGACACTTTGCAACACTTTGGCGACTATGTGCACCCCGCTATGATGACCATCCACAGGTGAAGCGTGACAAGCATTGAGAATTGCATGACTTCCTCTTCCGGAACACAACTTTGAATTATATGATCTGTGCATTCTCTAAATAGATATGATTCATCCCAGGAGTACCACTTTACATCAAACAAGAACCTGTTTTGTTGGTAGAAGTTCAAACCCTTAGGTATTATTCCACACACTACATAGTTAGAGAAGTTAGCATACCAAGTTGAGTTGCCTTGGGTCACCCTCACCACTGTTTTATCGAGAAATTCAGCCACACTGTCCCTCTCATTGGAGTCAACAAGGTTGGTTTTTAACTAAGACAAATGATCCGCCACTTGGTTCTTGCACCATTTTCAATCCTTTACCTCAAAATCAAATTCTTGTAACAACAACACCCATCGAATCAGTCTTGGTTTTGCATCTTTCTTAGCCATCAAATATCTAATGGCCACATGATCTGTGTGCACCACCACTTTAGTTCCCGACAAATATACTCTGATTTTTTCAAATGCATACACCACTAATAGTAGTTCTTGCTCCGTGACCGTATTATTCTTTTGAGCCATATTCAATGTCTTACTTGCATAATAAACTGGATGGAATGACTTCTCTTTTCTTTGACCAAGAATAGCCCCAAAGAAACACCACTAGCATCACACATGAGTTCAAATGGGATACTCCAATAAGGGGCAATAATGATCGAGGCTGATACCATTTTTTAAAGCACAAGAATGCTTTGAGGAAAGCATCATCCAAATGGAAGGTAGATTCCTTCTCTAGCAATTTACAAAGAGGGTGAGCTAATTTGGAGAAATCTTTGATAAACCACCCGTAGAAACCCGCATGGCCTAGAAAGCTCCGGACACCTTTTTACCATAATAGGAGGTTGAAGCTTGGCAATGACTTTGAATTTCGCTTGATCCACTTGCATTCCTTCTCCTGATATTTTATGCCCCAAAACAATTCCCTCCTTCACCTTGAAATGACACTTCTCCCAATTTAGAACTAGGTTGGTTTCCATGTACCTTTGTAGTACCTGCTCAAGGTTTTCAAGACATTCTTCAAATGAATCACCAACAACTGAAAAATCATGAATACCTCTATTGAGTCTTCCACCATATTTGTGATAATAAAAAGCATACATTGTTAGAATGTTGTCAGAGCATTGCATAACGCAAAAGGTATCCTTTTGTAAGCAAAAGTCCCATAGGGACATGTTTAAGTGGTTTTGTCTTGATCTTCTGGTGCAATGGAAATCTGGTTGTATCCGGAATAGCCATCCAAAAAGTAGTACCATCCACGCCCCGCAAGCCTATCAAGCGTTTGGTACATAAATAGCATTGGAAAATGATCTTTCTCGGTCCATGAATTTAACTTCTGGTAGTCCATACATACTCTCCAACCGGTGATTGGCCTCATAGGTACGAGTTCCCCTTTCTCATTTGGAACCACCGTGAGGCCTCCTTTCTTTGGTACACATTGTACAGGGCTTACCCATATGCTATCTGCAATAGGGTATACCACGCCTGAATCTAGCAAATTGATGATTTCTTTCTTCACCACTTTTTGCATAGGTGGGTTTAGTATTCTTTGGGGCTCAACACTTGGTTTTCATTCACTATCCAATTGGATTTTATGAGTGCAAATCCCGAGGGGAATATCGATAATATCAGCAATTGTCTATCCTATGACCTTAATTTATTGCTATAACACAAGCAATTTCACTTGCCACTCCAGCAAGTCTGCTGCAATGATGACGAGCAAAGTGTTGTTTGCTTCTAAAAATACATACCAAAGATGAGATGGAAGCACTTTCAACTCAAGCTTTTGAGTTTATTCCGTGGATGGTTTGGCGGGAAGACTTTCTTGACTTTTCAGATCAATATTGAGCTTCAATGGATTTTTAGAATGAACACCTAATCCCGCTAGAGCAACTACAACTTCATCATACCCTTGAATTTCTTCCTCATCAAAATTTGAAAGGACAGAAGCAAGGGGTTCACCCATACAAATCATTTCACTCACATTAGCTACTACTTCCTCAATCACATCATTTTTGAGACCATATGAATGTCACTAGGTTTCTTCATCGATTTGCACAAATTGAACGTAACCTCCTCATCATTTACCCGAAACTTTAACTCACCACTTTCAACATCCACAAAAGCTCTTCCTGTTGCCAAAAATGGTTTACCTAACATAATAGGTACTTTGGCATCAATCTCACTATCCAAGACAACAAAATCGGCCGAAAAGATGAACCTATCAACTTTTACTAAAATATCATAAAGTATGCCAACGAGATGCTTAATGGATCGATCAACCATGAGGAGTCCCATTGTTGTAGACTTAGGTACACCCAATCCAAGTTGTTTGTAAATTGCGTATGACATCAAGTTAATACTAGCTCCCAAATCACATAATGCTTTGGCGAATTGGAGCATCCCAATAGTGCATGGAATAGTAAACACCCATGTATCATCTTTCTTGATTACCACATTTTTTATCATGATGGCACTACAACTTTGAGACACTTCAACCATTTCAAAATCCATACTCCTCTTCTTGGTGACTAATCTTTCATGAACTTTGCATTTACGGGCATCTCCAACAATGCTTCCACTAAAGGAAGATTTATTGGAAGCGTCTTGAACACGGAAAAAAATTTCTTGAACTTTGCATCTTCATCTCGCTTTTTGAGTCTTTGAGGAAATGGTGTGTTGATTTTGGGCAGCGGTTTAACTGACTTTGAAGAAGAAGCAACCCCTTCCTTTGGCAGTTTCAGTTCCTCGGTGGTGCTTTACTTTGAAATTTCTTCAACCTCTTTGGACATGTCATTCCCCGATAGGGGTGCCATTTTTAATAACGCTCAACTACACTCTATCCAATTCTAAGTGTAGGTAGTCACAATCAAGTATAAACCCAACGAAGAGTTTGGGTCGATCCCAGTGGAAGTGATATAGATGGAATTCAATTACGAAGTAAAAGACGTGTTCTCGTCATTTGTAGAAGTAAAAAACATGTTAAAGTAAATTTCAGGGGTTGACAACGAGTGTCAAATGGGGGGATTAGAGTTACAACGAACAACTACGAAAATAGGGGAGTAATCAAGTAGAGAAGGATTCTCGGGGATGTGATCGATTAAATGCTAATTTCGTCATATGGGTGACTATAATTTACTAAAACACGTTGACTCTTAGCGGTTAGGCTAGGCTTAAGATGTAATAGCCATCTCTCGATCAAACACCACGATTCCGGTGAGTTATCTAAAACCTCGGCAGGCATAACAATATGAACAACCAAAAACCTCATTTAATCTACTCTCACGAGCTAGATTGGTAGGATTAAATTCAGATTCACTTTCTCAAGCTGAGTCAACAATAACTCAATCACTACAATCATCAATTGCTAGTCTTAATTCTAAAACCTCTTTCTCAAGCAAGCCTAGAATACTAAGTTAGAACTCCATTTTCACCTACAATTCATGAATCAAAACACAATTATCAATCAAACTCACTTCAAATCAACAATAAAATCAGTAAATACTAACACCCATAAGCTAATTAGACTATTTAATCACATGATCACACCCCCAAGAATGGGTTTTTAGCCACACATCATAAAAAGCAATAAATTATTACCTACTATATTCTCCATCAGCTGGGTAACACAATTTGAGTCTTCACAATGCTTGAAATCAACTTCAAATCAAAACCCAATTCAAAATTCTACTCAAAACTACTAAAATCAATGTTTGAATAAAAAAACCCAGAGTTAGAATGTGTAGGAACTTTTTGAAATTGGAAGCTCCCATTTTCATCTTTTAAAAATTGCATTTATAATCTTCTAGATTTTTAGCTTCAGGATAGATCGGCGGAGTAAGTCGTGTGTCACCTACTAGGTCGGCGATGCGCCGAATGTGCCTTCTAACGCCTGCCTGGCTGGGTTTTTCAGCACTTCCTAGCTGTAACTTTAGGCGATCTAGGTCGGGCTCGCTGACCTATTCGACAATGCACCAAATAATCCTTCACCTCGCCTTTTTGGTTTGCATTTTTATAACTCATTATGTAATTTTGGACGAGCTAAGTTTCCATCGCCAATCGAGATGGTGAAATGCCAATTTGTCCTTCCCATCTCTGAGTTGGCTTTTCCTTGTGCTGACACTCTGGAACCTTTGGCGAGCTGAAGAGCCACTTGATGGTTCGCTGAGTGATCTTGGTGATCATCAAGCCATGCGTTTCTTCAACTTTTTCAGCTTTTCTTCTCCGTTTTTCCCGGTAATGTTCTTGCCTTGCTCTCTTGCCTTCATTGCTACAACTTAGTAATTTAACATCAGTTTAGAGCATAAAGTAGGCATTGAAGACACTAAAACTATGAGTATTAAGCCCTAAATGAGTTGAAATCCCCGACTCGTCTAATCCCCGATTTATCAACACCCCTAACTTAAACATTTGCTTGTCCTCAAGTATAACAAAAGATCAATCAGGTGAACATGGATGTCTACAAATAGTGCTACTTGAGACTTAACATGAATGCAGACGAGGTATAATCTTCACAAACAATGTTCAATTGTGCACTAAAAGTTTCAAACGATGACTAGCCATCATAAAAAAGAAGGCAAGCTCACAATGCTTGCCTCAAATACAAATTCAAGCTCAATAAGAGTATTCAAATGCCCTCACATAAAGAATGATTTCATGCTCCCACAAATTCCATCAAAGATTATATCATAAGGAATCAAAATCAACTCTCACACTCTCAAAGATAAACACATGCATGATTTTACCCATATACTTGCCTGTATGTTCCTATCAACACGTCATTCGGCTCAATCAAGATCACCAAGGTCGTTCAAGGCTTGTAACGGGGCTGAGGGTAAAGGTATGATCATTTTGGCTTAGTGACTTCTACCTTCATGAAACATGACTTGCATTTTACTTTTTCTCCTTTTCTTTCACTCATTTCATTTTCATAATCCACCGTAAGTATTTTCAAGCACAAAACTTATTGTTAGAAGCATTGGATACCCCTTTTATTTCCACCAATGCACAAATTGCAAGCTTCTTTTTCAATCTTCTTCTTTGTTTCTCTCTCTTTTTTTATATGGAGGGGTTCCATCTTTTTGGCAAAAATCTTCAAGGGTGAATTTCATATAATTCTTGATCAATTTCTCTCCTCATTTTTCACCATACCCCAACTTAGGATTTTGGCCTAAGTTGGCTATTCAAACAGACCAAGGCTTTGCGAAGGTTTTAGGCGCAGAGGGAAGAGGCTAAATGTGTTCATGTTTTATCCAAAGAAAAGGTTAGGCTAAAATAGTGCCAAGTTAGATTTACACTCTCAAAAGGTTGTACGAAAGAGGTGTAGCAGCAATTTAGTTCACTCTCACAAATTTGTGCCTAAGACCATGTCTTTCATTTACCAATGCTAATCAATTGGACCAACGGGGAAAGTTATAGGCATCACCAAGCACATGTTTTAAGAAATCCTCACCACACAAGGCATTCAACACAATCATCGATCATGACTCTACAAGTTAAGCTTTCGTGCAATGATCATCACAAGATTCATTTTGACAATCGACTAGTCACAACAAGATGCTTAGAGTCCTCACATAACTTATGCAACTCAAATTTGCCTCATTGGACTTGCACAAACATATCATTCAATGAAGAGCACTATTGAGTTCATCGTTATTGATCGCAACTGATACTCCAATATGCAAGAAAACTGCCACAACATTCACAAATTCAGAAATAAGGAGGTGGATAAAAACAAACATTTATAATTAACCATAAAAGCGGGAAGATTTGGAAATATAAAACAAAAATCATCCCAAAGCATCTAAAACAAAATGGATACAACCCAAGGGGATGGGTATGAAGATACCCACACCCCACCAAAAAATACGAAAGAGTGTCCTCAATGTGAAAAGAAATAAATGTCTCAAGAATAAAACAAAAAGAGAGTCAAGATCCTCCTTTTAGGCTAAGCCTGAGGTGAACGCTGCACATCTGTGGATCTCTTAGTCTAGGCATCAGTGCCTGGCTCATCTCCACCAGTAGATTGTGCTCCACTGGAACCGATCATTGATATGTCCTGAAGTGACGCCTCTACCGCCGTCTGCACCATCGCACCCTCTAAATCCTCAAGATCATCATACACTGCAGCGTCACGGGTCCCAAGCTCCTCGTCGTCCATCTCAAGAGTGTCCGCCTCATCACCATTATCAGCTAAAACATCATCTCCAGTTGCAGTGGCTAGAGGAATCTCAAAAATTGCTGGAACCTCTGAACGAAGACAGTCTAGAACATCCAAAGTACCCAGAGCATCAAAATGTCAGTGGATTTGAGCTCATCAACATCTCATCTCAACCCAGCCACATTAGCCTTTAAGGCTGTCACAACCTCAGACTGCTAACCGCCCTTCTCACATGTCTCGACTCGCACGGTGAGTGCATCCAATGCACCCTGGTGAGCTGTAATCATCTCTCTACTCTCACAGCTATTCCCAGATAGGGGCAAGGGCAGCAATAATGGCCCACTCAATCAGCCCGGGACAGCTGCCAAATAGGCTAGGTGGCCCATTCTATAAAGTGTGGCCTGTGTCAAAAGGGGGTGGGAGGCAACACCTACAGAAGCAATATGACCAGATGTAGTAGGTGCATATGACTTAGGTGTACCTGAAGGATTTTCTGCCCAAGTGGAAGGAGTAGTATCTGCCTCCAACATATCTATATCAACAACTGGGTATGTGTCCACCAGTGCTGTCCTATTCTGCTCAGCCTCATCCCTAGTGTACTTTGCCGTGACCCTCAAGATATCAGTAGAGGAAGTGAGTGTCACTTCAACATATGTCTTTTCCACAAAGGGCACTCTAGCTTACTGGCAGAACTTCCAGAACAATACCGAGAATAGAAGCGAGGTTTGACGCTGCCTTGACCTTCATCTCCATCTCCTCCTCAATAATCAGCCTGAGATTCAGTCTATCCCGCTCAATAATGGATCCTAACAGAACTATATTTGCGTGCCGGAGGATGAAATCATTATGTGACGGTATGAGTGTGGTGCTAATGAACCCGAACGAGTAACTCATAGCTATATTCTGGTCCTTGTTCTCAATTTGGACCCAGGCTTAATCCACATAGGTGTAATGTAAGAAATCAAGGGAGCCAACCATCCCTTAAGGTCGTCGAGGGTTTTTGTCTGAATCCTATCCACCGAGAAATGGATCACATCAACTTTGCACCCCAACACCATATTTATGTCTGAACTGCTGCACTTAACATTTTTACCTCACACCAACACATGATCAACAGGTGCAAACAAACTAGCCCTCTTCTTACCTTTCAGGATCAACTTCCTGTACTCCTCATAGAACTCCCGAACACAAGAAGGTATATATGGGCGTCGAGGTTATGTGAATCACTCAAATTTATGAAACCAAATTGTGTCTAACACAGCCAGATACGTTTCCACTACCCCATCACTAGGAAACCTCTTTTCATCCAAAAGAGTTCTTAACCAAGCTGTCTTTAACCTATTTATCGAGCGTAGTGGTGGTGCCTGGGCTGGGGGCAGTTTTGGTGCCTGCTCAACTGCCTGTGCTGGAGGTGCAGAAGGAGTCGGGGGTACTAGGAGTCTTGCCGGATCATGTAACGCTTTTGAGTGAAATTCAGCCCATTTCCGCTGAAGGGTTTCATCATCCTCTGGTTCTAACTCATAAGCTGGAGTTCTAGACCCAAACTGTTCCTCTTTGTTTGACTCAGATGTAGTGAGGTGGGTGTCATAGACACCATGCTGTTTGAGCTAGAATTACTTGGACTCAGCTCTGTAGGTCTCTTTCATTTATTTGTCCCCTTCCCCCCTATTGGAGGATGTTTGGGTCGCGTTGATCGTGGAGAAGCAGACTCCTAAAAAATGACTACTCCTTGTGATCTATTTCTAAGTGGTTGGTTCCTTCCATGTACCTTGGGCCTAACCATATCTGCGAGACAAGATAAATTGAACAAATGCAGTTGCAATGGGTTAGTGAAATACCAAAATAAAAAAGACTTGCAGGAAACATCGCCAATCGACTCGGTGAGTGGTCGAGCTCATTCAACAAACCTTAGAGGGTTCACTGAAAGTAACAGAACCAAAGTTCAAAGAAGTCAGCACAAGTTGGTGGGGTTCGGGGTAAAATGGCGAATCGTTGAACTAGATTGGCGAGCTAAAGTTAGCTCATCGAATTTGACAAAAAGATTTTCAACAAACAGGGCTACAAAAAGGCAATAACAAAGGCATTCATCGAGTTGCCAAGTACATTCAGTGAGTCGCTGAGTAAGCTAGATGAACTCAAGCGTATCGCCGAATGTTACAGAATCCATTAGCTAAATTCAGAGCAAAAAGGGCGATGTAAGGGGTCAGTTGGCGAACTGCTGAGTCATTCGGCGAGCTTGACTAAGCTCGCCAACTAGTCTCTTGTGCAATGTTTTTACCCCGACACCCAATTTTGAATGCCCAACCTATAAGAACCAAATTAAAGCCCTATTCTATACAATTAACACCTATCTCATATCATTACCAACCCCGGGGTACTCAGACTTCCCCCAATTTATCTAAAATTGACCAATCAACATCTTTTAACCTTAAGAACAACGTCACACAATCTATCACTGGGCAAATTTTGTTGTTTAGTGCGATTCAGGTTACTTAGACTTCACCTAGACTAACCCAACATGCATAACCGCCAATGAAACAATTTAGACCCGAAATTTAAATTTATACAAGCCAAACATCTAACATGATCGATTTACCCAACAATAATTAACTAATCAATTAACCACTCAAGGGCAAACAATAGATCCATCACTGACACACAGATGCTTAGGAAATGGCAAGAAATTAAAGCAAGTTAGGACACCAACCTTAGAAGTAGATAAATAAGCAACACGGGCAAATGCGAAAACAAGCACGAATTCCAACCAAGCAACGACACCACACAAATACTTGACACAAATTATTATCTAAAATAAAAGTGAAGGACTATAAGAGTCGAAAAATGCGAAATCAAGAGGATTTTTGAATTTAAAATGGTTGGAAGCCTTTTGACCCTTTAGCTTGTGCCTCGATCGACAATATCCACTTATGCCGTTGACCCATTCGGCGATGCACCGATGGGCACTTTGCCCACTGAAGTGACCAGAACTCCAACCCTTTTGTTTGTCAAAAATGCAATCCACATTGGGCTCGCCGATCCACTCAACGATTTGCTGAATAGTTCTTGAGCTCACCCAATGGCCTATTTCTCAAAAAAGTCAAGTTTTCAACCTGCACATCCAATAATTGTTATTCAAATAACAAAGAATAAAACTTGGGTTGCCTCCCAAGAAGCGCTTTATTTAACGTCATGGCACAACAAAGACATGCTTTCAAGCTTCATTCTTTGGGTTAAACATGGTATCACTCGGTAAATCCCCTTTTGGCCTTGGATTCAAATGAGCCGAGATTTAACCCATATGTGTTTCTAGCTGCTCAACAGACACTGAGTGTTAAGCAACTGTTTCGCTCAGAGAAGAGACATTATTTTTCATTTCCTTTAGAACCTTGTCCGATCCTTTCACTTTGTTGAGGATACGAGCAAGCATATCTTCAGTGCAAATTTTTTTAGAATCGGTTCATTGCTCTTTTGGCTTTTGATAGTCATGAGGAGACATATAGCGACCTTTTTCACCATCTCGTTCCCTCCAATTTGTACCACGATCATGCCATTCCCTATCTCGGTCTCTCCAACCATCATCGCGGTCCCTGTTCCAACCTTGATTCCCGGCTGGCCTTGGATAGTTCGGATGAGAACCCCCTGACTAATTTGCCATGAAATGCACTTCTTCATTGTACACGACCTCAAATTATGCCTCATCAGGATTTACTTCGCTAATTCTGACCGCATTCACAGACTTAGAACCACTTCCCATGACACGTTTCATCAATAGGTCCATTTGGGTCATCATTTTGGCCATGTTTTCATCTCGCTCTTGGTTTTTCTGCAATTGTTCCTTAGTCATCCCAGAGTTCAAGGAGACACCTAATCTCCCTTGTGTACCATGCACGATTAGTTTTCATCATCTCATCAAGAAGGAATGATGTTATGTCGAACAGTTGTTTCATGATTCCACCTCAAAAGAGCTGATTTGCAACACCTTTGTTGAGTGTGTCAAGGCTCCGGTATAAATTTGCAAAAACACATTTTCCGACAGCCCATGAGTTAGACATTGAAACAACAACTTTTAATATTTCAACCATGCCTCATGAATGGGTTCTCTATCAATACGCTTGAAGTTCTCAATACTATCCCTCAACTTAACCATCTTCGAAAGAGGGAAAAACATTTCGTAGAACGCCTCGGTGAGCTCCTTCCAAGAAGTGATTGAATCCCTTGGTAGCTCGGTCAACCACTTCGTTGCTTCCCCTATTAAAGAAAAGGGAAATAAACAAAGCCAGACTGACTCTTAGGTGATGTTCTTGAAAGAGAATGGCCCACACACATCCACAAAGTTCCTGATGTGGCCATGAGGGTCCTTATTAGCGAATCCTCCAAAGAGACCCTTCATTTGCAATAGGTGCAACATAGTGCTGGTCACATGAAACACTGCATTGTCCACAATTAGAGGCAATCAGACAACACCTACACTTCCCAATGGATCCTCATTCATATCATGCAAATTTTTGATGTCATCGTTGCTCCCAAGTTGGATGGCATTGCTCCCATTGACACTCATCTCTTCACCTATTTTAGAGCATCCAACAAAGAACACAACTAAGTCGATTCAACTACAACAAAATCAGTTCACGACTAAACTTCAATAAAAGAATTCTAAACACCACTCCCTGGTAGCGGTGTCATTTTTTATAACGCTCAACTACACTTCATCCAGTCTAAGTGTAGGCGGTCGCTGACAAGTATAAACCCAACTAAGAGTTGGGGTCGATTCCACAGGGAGTGATATAGTAAAGAATTCAATCAAGAAGTAAAATCGTGTCCTAATCATTTGTAGAAGTAGTAGTTTGTAACACTAAAGTAAATCACAAAGTTTGAATGATTAATATCAAATGGGGGGGATTTGGGTAAACCAATTTATGACTACTAAAAACGCAAGTAAGTAAGTAGAGAAGGTTTTTGGGAGTCTAATAAGTTGAATGCTAATTTCGTGTAATGGGTGATTATGAGTTACTCAAAGTTGTTGAATATCAGTGGGTAGGCTGGATTTTAAGTGCAATAGCCATTTCTCAATCAACTATTGCGATTCAAGTGAGTTCTTTCGAACCTCACAAGCGAAACACAGTCAAATAACCCATTACCTTAATCAATCCACTTTTTCAAGCTAGATTTGCAAGATTGTAATTAAACCCACTTTCTCAAGGTAGATTCATAACAATGCAATAAAAAAAGTTATCAACTAATAATTTGACTCTAACACTTCTTTCTCAAGCAAGTATCAACTTCTAATCTAGAATTGCATTTTCCACTACAATTCCTCAACTAAAACATGAGCAATTACATGAACCCACTTCAAATCAAATATAAATTCAGTAACTAAGAACACTCATTAGCTAGTTAAGGCATTCAACTACATAATCACACACCCTAAAATGGGGGTTTTTACCCGAACATAGTAAAGAACAAGTAATTGTTACCAAATAAGTTTTCCATCAGATTTGGCGACAATCCACAAGTCTCCAAATGCTCCAATTAAAGCTACAAATCTCACAATATCTAAACCCTTGCTCAAAAATTACAAAATAATGTTCTAGAATATAAAATATCAAAAACCTAGAAGTTGAGTAATGTGTGTACAATTTAAGAACTGTTCAGAAGTCCTTCTCTTCCTTCAAAAAATAGGGTTTATACTTTTCCAAAATTTCAGCATCAGAGTCACTCGGCGAAGTAAGTCGGGTATCGCCTATAACACCTCTGTCTTAGAAAGAGCTAATTTTAGAAAGAACTAAATTGGAAAGAGCTAAATTGAGAATTTTGCAAGTTAGTCTTAAATTGTAAGTATTGGGTCAACTTCAAACGACCATAACTTTCAGTACATGATGAGTTACGTAGCCCATGAGATATCATATGTAAGATCTTTAAGTCCTGTTTCCAACGCCACTAAGTATGCTAAATTCTGAGTTCGGATGAGGGAGATATGTCCATTAAAGTTCAGCCTGCCCAGTTAAGGAAATTCACCCGAATTAAGGAGGGGTATTTTGGTCTTTTCCTTACCCCACTAAGTTTTCACGTTTTGGTTACTCCAAATAGGGGTCTAAACTGATTTGGATTAGTTTACACAATTCCTAAACACGTTTAGGGTTTTACAGAGAAGTGCAAGAGGAGAAAAAGGAGAAGTTCAAGTGTTCGTTCAAGATTCCTGCGATTGTTGAGGAGTTTCACCAAGGATTTGATCCTTATGAGGTATGTAAGTTCTCATAGTGTTGGGTTCATTCACCCACATGCCAATCATGTTATTTTTATCTATAATTTTGTTCTTGAGGTTGAATAATTTAAGTTCTTGAGGTTTTGTGCTTTGTTCTTTGATAATGGAGTTCTTGTTGATTTCTTGATGTGAGGGTTGCGAATGAGAGTTGTTCTTGGCTGATTTCGGTGTGAATTTCATTTTTAAAGTTATGGGTTTAAGAATACAAAAGGGTTTGAGGGAAATCATTCGATTCTAGATGAGTTAGGGCATGAGATTGAACAAGAAAATTCATCAAATTCTGGGCAGGGGCTTGGGGCAGCGCATTACAATAGCGCCAACACTACTGCCCGGTAGCTTGGGCCGGCGCGGTGTGCCACTCAGTCACTGGTTGGTAGTTTTTGGGCTGGCGCTCTGTGCCACTCAGTGCGCCAGGGTCGCCAGCTCCCCTATTGTAACACCCTGACTTTTTGAAACATCTAAATTAACTCGTAGCTTCGTGGAAAGACAAAGAGGGTGAGTAATAGATTAAGAATAATGTGGTATGTCATCTTTTAACTGTTCAAGGGTTGTATCTCAAGTTTTTAAGTTAGGTAAGTCGCAAAATAAAAGTTGGTGAAATTTATCGTAAGTTCCTTTTTAAAGATTTCTATGAAATTTGGGTCAAATGTCTCGGAGGTTTTCTCCCAATCCATAAAGATTTATGGGGCCCACGACCCATCAGATATAAGGTCTACGAGTCTAGTTTCCAACACATCAAATAGTTTGTTCATACGACTTCAAAATACAGAGATATTCTCATTTTTGTGAGACTACGCAAGCAGACACGTGAGGTGGGTCCCCTAGGTCAGTGGAACTTTTTATATACTTTCTTCTTCGACTTTTATTCATTTTTTTCAGGGAAGAACTAGAAAATATAGAAAACCCACTTCTATGATCAACCAAAACATAGATTCTCTCGACTTAAATCCTTGACAAAAGTTGTTCTACGTGTTGAGCTCGTTATCATGATATAATTTGCTTTATTGATTTTGTAGCATATCCTACTTTAGTGTTGGGACAGCAAGGCTTTGGACATATTATTAGGTTTTGAGGTGTATTACGAACTTAAGATCAAGGTAAGACCCTTTTTTCATCGACTCTAGCTTTGATAAGCCGCAAATAACAATTTGCAATGGAAATACATATCTTTTATCGAATTATCGTGGTATCTTCTATTCTTGCGTGTTGATTATGGTCCTGCGTTGTTGTAGTATCGAGGGGGTTATGAGTAAAAGTCGGTAGGCCACGTGAATTCAGTGAAAAAGATTTGTTGAGGATATTCCCTTCTTACAGCATGTTTCCTTAAAGCTTAGCAGCAATGTAATTGGGTTGTTATCCTTGTTATATTTATAGCCATTATTGTTATTTGTTGGCTGCTCGAGTGGATATAATTCTCCCTTGTCGGGATTCTTATTTAGTTAGTAGCGTCCCTATGTTGGAGACGACTTAGAGGCTATTCGTATAGGTTGCTAATAGCTAAATTGCTCAATTTTAGTCTATTGGATTGTTATTGTTACCCTTGGGGCTATTGTGGTTAGCTATAGGAATATGATCTATGCCTAGAAGGTCTATGTTCTGCCTATGGGGCTATATTCATGCCTAGAAGGGCTATGAGATGCCTAGAAGGGCTATGAGTTGCCTACGGGGCTATATTGATGCCTAGAAGGGCTATGAGTAGCCTACGGGCTATATTGACGCCTAAGAAGGCTATGTGATGCCTATAGGGCCATGTTGTTGCCTATGAGAGCTATGAGTAGTCTATAAGCTATACTGCTGCCTAAAAGAGCTATATACTGCCTACAGAGCTATATTATTGCCTAAGAGGGGTATGTGACTGCCTATGGGGCTAAGGGACTACTGATAAGGGTATATAGATTGATCGACACCTTCTGGGTTATGGGTGCTTGGGTAGATGGTCCTGTGTGTTGTTTGTACTTGTCAAGCTTATGGAGGCTTGGTTAGGTTGTTCTTTTATTATTTTTTATATGTTTAGATTTAGGAGCAGGTCAGTACAATTATCTTATTCTTGATTTATTTATCGGATTACTCCCAGTATATTAGGATACCTGCTCAAAGTCTATTGCCTTCCATACTCTGTATATTATTTTGTACAGTTGCCCCATTGCCTGGGGGCGCTGCATTCATGCATGCAGGTCCTCACAAATGACACAATAGACATCCTCAGCAGTAGGATTGACTTCTATCTGGTTGGCTAGCCTATTTTTCTTTCGAGCTGCTTGAGTTGGGAGGTTTGTTGGCTTTTCTTCTATATATTTTTATGGATAGGTTGGGGCCCTGTCCCACAAATATTTATTACTCTTAGAGGCTTGCAGACTAGTGTGTGGGGTGTATAGCAACGATATGGCCTTGCTGGCCAAGTTTGTCGATTTGCTGAAGCTTGTTAGCTGTTTGATGTATCATCTTGATATATACCTGCTTTCAGTTTCGGTATAGAGATCATGGTGGCCTCGATGGCCCAATCAGTACTGTAATGATAGTTGGCTATTTATTTATATGATCTCTTGGGAGTATCTATTTCTTTTATTGATCTGTTAACAGGGGACTTGCAGGCCGAGGGATTAATTTTAAGTAGAGACATACTTGTTTATTTTCTTGATTGCGTGTGGCTGCCACACGCTAGTAGCAAATGGTTCAACAGGGTCAGCTCGGGCCTGAGTTCTAGCATGAGGAGCCAATTGCGCCCCTTGAGTTTGGGGCGTGATAAACTTGGTATCAGAGCAATGTCTTATCCTAGGGAGTCTGCAAGCCGTGTCTAGTAGAGTTTTGTTTATAAATGTGTTGTGCACCACATTCCATAAGAAAGAAGCTATCGGGCATGTTAGAATGACTATCCTTCTTTTGCTCACATCGTGCTATAGAGCGGTGTCTTAAGGGTTGAGATTTCTGGCTTATAATTGATATTTGGATACAGATGGAGATGGGTGACACCAGACAGACCGCAGCTAGACAGGGGCTAGATACAGTTGCAGGCGAGGGTATCGCCAACGTACCACATTTGGAGGTAGCATATTGTGAGACCCAGGGGAGACATCTTCTCTGTCCCCTATAGCTCTTCCACCGCTTCAGGATCCTCTGAGGGATACATAACCTCCCGCCTCCACCAGCAGTACCACCTTTAGCTCCTCCTATTTCATCTGATCAGGATTTCAAGAGTGCAATATGTATGTTAGCACAATTAGTAGCTACACAACGCCAACTAGTTGCGCCAGATGTTGCCGGACCTTCTGATGGGCCCAAAAGTTCAAAAGTTTGTGAATTCTTGCCTTGAATCCTCCACAGTTTACATGGACAGATTGGGGAGAGGACCCTCAACAGTTTGTTGATCAACTTCGTAAGATCTTCAGAGTCATGCATGCCTCAGCGACTGAGTTACTTAAGTTAGCAGCATTTCGATTGCACGATGTTGCAGTATTGTGGTACGAAAGTTGGGAGATACCTAAGGGAAAAGATGCATCTCTATCCACTAGGGATACCTTTACAAAAGCTTTCATAGATCACTATTTGCCTCGAGAGATTAGGGATGGCCAGGTGGACTTGTTTCTGAACCTCCGATAGGACAACATGAGTTTTCAAGAGTACAGGCTGAGATTTGATTCATTAGCGAGATATGCACCAGCATTTGTTGATACGATGCATAACAGGGTGCGTAGATTTGTGGGAGGGTTGACTCAAACTATATCGATGCTTGTTCTACCATTGCACTAAATGATAATATGGATATCTCACAAATTCAGGACTTTGCACAAGGCATAGAGGATTGCCGACATCTACAATATATGAGTGAGAGGGTTGAGAGAGAGACAGAAAAAGGCAAGGCCCGTTGGTTCACAGGGAGATTTTCAGGGTGGTCTCAGACCTCGATATTCTATTAGGTCACCAAGACCTCCGCCATATCGATTCCAGGGTAGTAGATTTGATCGTCAGGGACAGTCAGGTCTAGATGAGGGTTCACGAGTATCAGGCTCTGAATAAAAGAGGAGTTCAGGCCAGTCTAAGACAGCCCCGCCGCGTTGCGCTACCTGTGGTAGGATGCATTTTAGGAGGTGCAGGCAGGGTTCCACATGTTGTTATTCTTGTGGAAAGAAGGGGCATGGGCTGAGGAACTTCCCTACCGTAGGTCAGGGTGGTATAGGTCAATCGACGAGGTCAGTAGGAGGTTACTCTTCATCAACACAGTCTACAAGGCGTGGACCCCGGACTTCAGCTGGTAGAGGTAAAGGTGGAGGCAGAGAGGGATAATCTAGTTATGGTAGTGGCTAGAACCATACATATTCACTAGCCAGCCAACATGACTCAGAGTCAACACCAGATGTTATGAAAGGTACATTGATTGTTTGCTCCCATTGTGTTTATGCTTTGATAAATCCTGGATCTACTTTGTTGTATGTTATTCCATTTATTGTGAGGAAGTTTTGAATATAAGCAGAGTCATTAGATAGACGATTTATTGTATCTACACCAGTTGGTGAGTCTATTATGGCCAAGAGTGTCTATCGAGGTTGCATGATAGAAATTATCGATCGTTAGACCTATGTAGACCTGGTAGAGTTAGATATAGTTGATTTCAACGTCATTATGGGTATGGACTGGTTAACGTGTTGTTATGCTAATGTTGTGTGTCGGACAAAGATTGTTAGATTCCACTTTCCAGGAGAGGCAGTTTGGGAATGGAAAGGCGATACAACAACGCCAAAAGGTAGGTTTATTTCCTATCATAAGGCGAGGAGGATGATCACTAAGGGTTGTATTTGTCATCTTGTTCATGTTCATGATGTAGATTCAGAACCACCGACTTTTTAGTGTATTTCGGTAGTTAATGAGTTTCTAGATGTATTTCCAGACGAGCTTCCTGGTATCCCTCCCAAATAGGAAATTGATTTTGCTATCGATATGCTACCAGGTAAACAATCCATATCTATCCCTCCTTATAGAATGACTCCTTCTGAGCTAAAGAGGTTGAATGATCAACTGAAAGATTTGCTTGATAAAGGCTTTATCAGGCTAGTGCTTCACCATGGGGTGCACCAATATTATTTGTGAGAAAAAAAGATGGCTCGCTGAGGATGTGTATCGATTATCGACAACTGAACAAGGCTACTATCTCGAATAGATATCCCCTTCTGAGGATCGATGACTTGTTTGATCACGTAGAAGGTGCTAAGTACTTCTCGAAGATCGATTTGAGATCAGGGTACCATCAGGTACGAGTTTGGGAGAAATATATTCCGAAGACAACTTTTAGAACTAGATATGGGCATTTTGAGTTTTTGGGTATGTCTTTTGGATTGACCAATGACCCAACAGTGTTTATGGACCTGATGAATAACATATTCAGGCCGTATCTAGATACGTTTGTGATTGTATTTATTGATGATATTTTTGTCTATTCGCATTCAAAACTGAGCATGCAGATCATTTGCGACCAGTCCTTCAGGTTCTTCAAGAGCAGGAACTTTACACAAAGTTCTCTAACTGTGAGTTTTGGTTGAGCTCTGTGGCTTTCCTAGGCCATATTGTATCAGATACAGGCATTACGGTTCATACAGAAAAGATTGAGGCCGTATGACTTGGCACAGACCTATGACTCCGACTAAGGTTTGTAGTTTCTTAGGATTAGTTTGGTACTACAGAAGCTTTGTAGAGGGGTTTTCTTCACTTTCAGCACTATTAACGAAGCTGACTCAAAAAGTAGCTAAGTTCTAGTGGACTGAGTCTTGCGAGAATAGTTTCCAGGAGTGGAAAGAGAGGTTGACATCAGCACCAGTTCTAGCATTGCCAGAGGGTTTAAAGGGCTATGCGGTGTAATGTGATGCTTCTGGTGTTGGTTTGGGATGTTTACTAATGCAACATGGTAAGCTTATCACATATGCTTCAAGGTAATTGAGGAAGCATGAGAAGAACTATCTGACCCACGATTTAGAGTTGGCTGCAGTTGTGCATGCATTAAAGATCTGGAGACACTATTTATATGGCGTTCATGTTGATATCGTCACAGATCATAAAAGCCTTAAATATATCTTTAGATGGAAGGAGTTAAATCTGCGACATCATGAATGACTTGAGTTTCTGAACGACTACGACGTGGATATTTTATATCATCCAGGAAAGGCGAATATGGTAGCAGAGGCCGTCAGTCGAAGATCTATGGGTAGTTTATCCTATTTAGGTGTTGAGAAGCGTGAGCTAGTGCAAGAGCTTCATCAGTTAGCTAGCTTGGGAGTCAGATTGTTAGAGGCTGACAATAGTGGATCACAATTGAGGACACAACCGTATCATCTCTAGTGGTGGAAGTAAAAGCACGACAACAGAAGGATCCTAGATTAGAGCAGCTCAGAGCCAAGGCTCAAAATCATCAGTCTTTAGCATTTGATATAGCAGGAGATGGAGTCCTTAGGTATAGTAGTTGATTGTGTGTTCCGGATGTTGTGGGGCTTCCACATCAGATTATGGAAGAGGCACATCATTTCTGCTATTCTATTCACCCTGGTTCGACGAAGATGTACCATGATATTAAGGAGATCTATTGGTGGTACGAGATGAAAAAGGACGTTGCTGAGTTTGTGGCACAGTGTCCTAACTTCCAACAGGTGAAGGTTGAGCACCAAAATCTCGCTTGGCTAGTCCAGGAGATAGCCATTCCTTTGTGGAAGTGGGAAGCAATTAATATGAATTTTATTACAGGGTTACCTCGATTATGTCGTAAATTTGACTCTATTTGGGTAATTGTTGACAAACTAACAAAATCAACCCACTTCTTACCAGTCATGGTTACTTTTACAGCCGAAGACTATGCACGACTCTATATTAGAGACATTGTTAGGCCACATGGTGTCCCAGTATTTATTATCTCTGATAGGGGAGCATAATTTACCGCTAATTTTTGGAAGTCCTTCCAGAAAGGACTAGGACACAGGTTAATCTTAGTATAGTCTTTCACCCTCAGAAAGATGGTCAGGCTAAGCATAGAATTTTGACACTTGAGGATATGTCGAGCGTGCGTACTAAACTTCAAGGGAAGTTGTGATGACCACTTGCCTCTTATCGAGTTGGCATACAATAATAGTTACCATTCCAGCATCGGGATGGGACCTTATGAGGCTTTGTATGGGCAAATATATAGATCCCCCATTGGATGGTTCGAGGTAGGTGAGTCAGGGTTAATTGGACCCGACTTAGTACAGCAGGTAGTGGAGCAGATTAATCTCATTCAAGAGAGGTTGCTAACAGTTCAAAGCCGACATAAGTCATACTTAGATGTGTGACGAAGAGACTTAGAGTTTAATGTCAATGACTGGGTATTTTTAAAAGTCTCGACTATGAAGGGTGTTATGAGATTTGGCAAGAAAGGCAAGCTTAGTCCAAGGTTCATTGGGCCATACCGGATCCTTCGGAGGGTAGGATCAGTGGCTTATGAGTTATAAATGCCTTCGGGGCTAGAATATATTCATCCAGTTTTCCATACATCATTGCTACGGAAGTGCATATAGAGACCCTTATCGGGTTGTCCCCGTTAAGAATGTTCAGATCACAGAGGAGTTGTCCTACGAAGAAACTCCAGTTGTAATATTAGATCGACAGGTCCATTAATTCAGGACCAAATAGGTGGCTTCGGTGAAAGTATTGTGGAGAAATAAGAATAGAGAAGAGGTGACATAAGAAGTTGAGGATGACATAAGGTCCAAATATCCTCACTTGTTTCACACCCATGTGTGATGGCATATCAGTTTATATTAGAGTAGTAAGGCTAGATACCTATCTGATTTTTTTATATTGTTGCTTATTATTATGGTTGTTGTCATTGTATTTTTGCTCGCACTATTATTGCGGAGCTATAGTGCTTAGCTAATTATGTCGTCCTGTGAGACGCTTAGGTTAGAGTTTCAGCATTTCAAGTTCCTGGATAGTCACATCTACAAAGGATGCTCTGCAAAAAAATTGGTAACTCATAAGGACTTAATCGCGTGACTCATATTTTTCATTCGAGGATGAATGTTTCTAAAGAGAGAAGGATGTAACACTCCGACTTTTCAAAATGTCTAAATTAACTCGTACCTCCATGGAAAGACAAAGAGGGTGAGTAATAGATTAAAAATGATGTGGTATGTCATATTTTAACTGTTCAAGGGTTGTATCTCAAGTTTTGAAGTTAGGTAAGTCACAAAATAACAGTTGGCGAAAGTTATCTTAAGTTCTTTTTTAAAGATTTCTCTGAACTTTTGGTCAAATGTCTCAGAGGTTGTCTTCAAACCTATAAAGATTTATGGAGCCCACGACACATCAAATCGAAGGTCTACGAGTCTAGTTCCAACGTATCAAACCGTTCATTCATAGGACTTCAGAATAAAGAGATATTTGCGTTTTTGCGAGACTGCACAAGCAGACATATGAGGTGGGTCCCCTAGGTCAGTGGAACTTTTTATATACCTTATTCTTTGACTTTTATTCAGTTTTTAGGGAAGAACCAGAAAACATAGAACACCCAATTCTAGGATTAACCAAATTATAGATTCTCTTGACTTAAGTCCTTGACAAAAGTTGTTCTATGCGTTAAGCTCGTCATCATGGTATAATTTGTTTTATCGATTTTGTAGAATATCATACTTTTGTGTTGGAACAACAAGGGTTTGTACATATTATAAAGTTTTGAAGTGTATTACAAACTTAAGATCAAGGTAAGACCCTTCTTTCATCGACTCTAGCTTTGATAAGCCGCAAATAGCAATTTGCGATGGAAATACATATTTTTTTATCTAATTATAGTGGTATCTTCTATCTTGTGTGTTGATTATGGTCCTGCCTTTTTGTAGTATCGAGGGGGCTATGAGTAAATGTCGTTAGGCCACATGAATTTAGCGAAAAAGGTATGTTGAGGCTATTCCCTTCGTACAACATGTTTCCTTAAAGCTTAGGGGTAATGTAATTGGGTTGTTATCCTAGATATATTTGCAACCATTATTGTTGACTGTTGGCTACTCGAGTGGATATAATTCTCCCTTGTAGCGATTCTTATTCAGTTAGTAGTGTCCTTATGTTGGACACAACTTAGAGGCTATTCATATAGGTTGCTTAAAGATAAATTTTTTATTTTTAGCCTATTGGATTATTATTGTTGCCCTTGGGCTATTGTGGTTAGATGTAGGAATGTGATCTATGCCTACAAGGGCTATGTTCTGCCTACGAGGCTATATTGATGCCTAGAAGAGCTATGAGTTTCCTAAGGGGCTATATTGATTCCTAGAAGGGCTTTGAGTAGCCTACGGGGCTATATTGATGCCAAAGAAGGCTATGTGCTGCCTACAGGGCCATGTTGTTGCCTAAGAGGGCTATGAGTTATCTATAAGCTATACTGCTGCCTAAGAGAGCTACGTGCTACCTATGGGGCTATATTATTGCCTAAGAGGGCTATGTGGTTGTCTATGGGGCTAGGGTACTACCGATAGGGGTATATAGACTTATTGGCACCTTCTGGGCTTGTGGGTTCCTCAGTAGGTGGTGTTGTGTATTGTTTGTACCTGCCGAGCTTGTGGGGGATTTGTTAGGTTGTTGTTTTATTATTTATGATATGTTTAGATTTAGGAGCAGGTCAGTACACTTATGTTATTCTTGATTTATTTTTCGCATTACTCCTAGTATATTAGGATACTTTCTCATAGTCTATTGCCTTTCATACTCTGCACATTATTTTGTACTAACGCCCCATTGCATGGGGGTAGTGCATTCATGCATGCAGGTCTCGACAGATGATCCAGTAAACCTCCTCAGCAGTAGGATTGACTTCTATCCAGTTGGCTAGCTCATTTTCTCCGGAGCTGCCAGAGTTGGGAGGTTTGTTACCTTTTGTTGTATATATTTTTATTGGTAGGTTGGGGCCCTATATCTCAAATCTTTACTACTCTTAGAGGCTTGCAGCCTAGTGTGTGGGGTGTATAGCTACGTTATGGCCTTGCTGGCCTAGTTTGTCGGTTTGTTGAAGATTGTTAGTTGTTTGGTGTATTGTCTTGATATATACCTGCTTTCAGTTTTTGTATAGAGATCATTGTGGCCTCGATGGCCTAATTAGGAATTTTGTGCTAGTTGGCTATTTCTTTATATGAACTTTTGGGAGTATCTTTTTCTTTTATAGATCTGTTGACAAGGGCCTTGCCAGTCGAGGGCTTAATTTTAAGCCTAGATAAACTTGTTTGTTTTCTTGATTGTGTGTGGCTACAATGTGCTAGTAGCAAATGGTTCAGCAGGGTTGGCTCGGGCGTGAGTTCTGGTACTAGGAGCCAGTTGCGCCCCTTGAGTTTGAGGCGTGACAAACCCTACCCTTCCGACCTTCCTTCCATGTGAGATCCCTCGAATTGTACCTATGTTTTCTACCTGATATCTACACTTAAAATCTTGACTAATTCTTGAGATATCATGAATATAAAATTCATATCTCTTGAATTCATAATTCAAATTCAAGATGGAGTTAAGAGTAATGTTTGAGGAAGTTCTTTGAGTCATTTTGAGAAGCTTTTTCCAATCTTTTAAAACTTGTTCTAAGAATGGAGTACTTAAGTATGAGGAGGAGGAGATTTGAGTTTCATTTTTCTTAATGAATATATGGGAACTAAGTATTCCCAAGAGTAAATGCTTTGACATTTAAAATGAGAGGAAATCTTGATTTCCAAATGAGTTTGAAGAGTTTTGAGCACTATCTATTTTAAGAGAATCTTTTGAGTAATAATCTCAAAGTTGAGGATGAGGAAATGCTTTTAAAACATATGAGCATGAGTTATATTATTGGGAGTAGTATTGAGCACCGATATGGGGACGAGTTCAGATAACTCAAAGTCCTTATACACCATGTATGCCAACATGGGTAAAGGGTCATACTCTTTAGATGGTTCCTTATTTCTTTTAAGCATAGCTTAGTGGATTCACTTAGTTGAGGATGTCTTATACTCTGGCAAGCAATAGGACAGTTCTTGCAGCGTGGGCGAGACGATATATCATCACATAGCTCATAATGATGGTTGTCGGTTAGAGAATCTCCCAAATAACAGTAAAGAGTTATTATTGTATTTTTAATTACTTTGAGTTGTCATTTACTGCTTCATAATCATTGTTTATACTACATCTTTTCTTTGTTGCTTTATAATGAGTTGAGTATTCTGGATTTGACTTAAGTATTTCTAAGTTGGAGTATCTTCAGTATCTTTGATTATACTTCAGTATCTTGAGTTGAGTTGAGTTGAGTTGAGATGAGGTAAGTATATTTTTCCCTTCTATTAGATCATGTTTGTGCTTTAGAATTTCCCTTGCATGCCCGTACATTCCATATAATGATGCTATTTGTCCTGCATCTTTCATGATGGAGATATAGGTAACCAGGGTCATCAGCAGGCTCTCTGTTGATACCACTTACAGTCCAGGGTTGCTTTGGTGAGCCACCTTGCTTGAAGAGGATTCCCATTTTTTTTCTATTTTTTTAAGATGTCTTGACTCTTGTCCCGACATCTATCATAGTATTTAAAGTCATCATAGACAGTAGAGTTTTGAGAAGTCTGTTTCATTTTCAATTTTTAATGTTCTAGACTTGAGTTGTTTCTTTTGGCTAGTTGAATGTTTTCTTTAAAATATTATGAGTTATCTATTATGAGATTGTTTGAGAAAACCTTTACTTTTGAGTTCATATAATGTTGAATAAGTCTTCCGCTAAGTATTGAGCCAGGTCAAGGGGTTGCTTTGGGGCCAATATTGGTTCTGGAGTGCCAGTCGTTTCCAGGGTGTAGGCTCGGGGTGTGACAAACATTGTATCAGAGCACATGGTTCTAGAGTCCTATGATGTCTATGAATCTGTGTATGTAGAGTCCTAGTTATTAGTGTGAAGCGCGCCACATCTATAATTAGGAGGCTACAACATTTAGGAAACAATTCCATTCCTTCTTTCTCTTTTTCATGCGATAGAGTTCAACTCTATAAAGTTCCCCTCTAATTTGTGTTGTGCGTGTATCTTTTCAAATCATACCTCCACAAAGAGTTTGTCGAGGTTATCCTGCTAGGAGAAATGTTGATCCCAGGATGAATGGGTACCTAATGCACTTGAAGTGTGACATTAAGGAGAAGTCACTAATGCAGAGTTCCGGGATGTTATCCGGATGTTGAATCGAGTGGTGGCCAATCAAGCTGGTCAGCAAAGAGGGAATCAACAAGATGTGGCTGATACATCCAAGATCCGTGAGTTCTTAAGGAAGAATCCTCCAGACTTCACCGGTTCAAGTTTCAGTGAGGATGGAGAAAAACATTGTGGAAGAGTTGCAGTAAGTGTTTGAGATGATGCATGTGGCAGAGTTGCAGCAAGTTTTTGAGATGATGCATGTGGCAGATGTTGAGCGTGTGGAACTAGATGCATACCAATGAAAGGGTGTTTCTAGAGTCTGATACAATCAATGGAAGAAGAGTAGAGCTGAGGGTGCACCAATTGTGAGCTGGGCTGTGTTCGAGGAGGCTTTCTTGGGGCGTTTCTTTCCCTGTGAGATAAGGGAAGTGAAGATAACAAAATTCCTTAACTTGAAGAAGGAATCCATGAGTGTGCATGAGTATAGCCTCAAGTACACTCAACTGTACCGCTATGCTCCAGAGATGGTTGCTGACATGAGGAGCAGAATGAGTCTATTTGTATCTAGGTTGTCTCGCTTGTCAAGTTAAGAGGGAAAGGAAGCTATGCTTATTGGAGATATGGTTGAGGAAGATAAGCTGAGAGATAGAGAAGATTTGGGGAACAAGAAGGCTAAGAGAACATGAAATGAGTACAGGCAGCAGAAGGGTAATGCTAACTGGTCATCTTTTCAGCGAAGGCCAACTAGACCTGCTCCATCTTCTTCTAGTGCACCTGCACCAAGGAACGTAAGTGAGTTCATGAACCAAAATTCCCAGAACTTTAGAGCTAGACCTGCACAATCTCAAGGCAGTGTGGCATAAGGATGTAATTGGACTCCTGCATGTGGTAAGTGTGGTAGGAACCACCCAAGAGCGTGTCTTGATGGTTCCAATGGTTGCTTCAAGTGTGGTAAACTAGATCACTCATGAGAGAGTGCCCTAAGAAAAGGCAAGGAAATGGTAATGGGGGCAATAGAGCCCAATCTTCTTCAGCGGCTCCACCAGACAGAGCAGCACCTAGAGGAGCTACTTCAGGGACATGCGGAGGAGGAAACCATCTGTATGCTATCACCAGTTGCCAAGAGCAAGAAAATTCACCAGATGTTGTCACTAGTATGATAAACGTCTTTACTTTTGATGTATATGTATGCTTGATCTAGGTGCGAGTCTATCTTTTGTAACTCATTGTGTTGCTATGAGGGTCAATATTCTTCCTGAACAACTTCTTGAGCCTTTCAGTGTTTCTACACATGTTGGTGAGTCTATTCTAGCCAAGAGAGTTTAACGTGATTGTGTTATTTCTTTCAATCACAAAGACACCATGGCTGACTTAGTCGAGTTAGACATGGTGGATTTTGATGTCATTATAGGTATCGACTGGCTTTATGCTTGTTATGCCTCAGTTGATTGTAGAACTCGAGTAGTTAAGTTCCAGTTTCCTAATGAGCCAGTTATAGAGATGAGGAGTAGTTCAACAGTGCCTAAGGGTCGTTTCATTTCATAACTTAAGACCAAAAAGTTAGTTTCCAAGGAGTGCATCTATCACTTAATCCAAGTTAATTACTCTAGTGTTGAGACACCGTCTATTCAGTCAGTTCTAGTTGTGAGTGAGTTTCAAGAGGTATTTCTAGACGATCTTCTCGGAGTCCGTCCTCAGAGAGAAATAGACTTCGGTATAGATATTTTTCCCGATACTCAACCTATATCTATTCCTCCATATAAAATGACTCCAGCAGAGTTGAAAAAGTTAAAAGAGCAGTTGAAAGACCTTCTTGATAAAGGTTTCATTCGACCAAGTGTCTCACTTTGGGGCACTCCAATCTTATTTGTGAGGAAGAAAGATTATTCACTTAGGATGTGTATTTATTACCGCTAATTGAACAAGGTCACTATAATAATAAGTATCCTTTTCCGAGAATTGATGATCTTTTTTATCAACTTCAGGGTGCCACTTGCTTTTATAAGATAAACCTCTGATCAGTCTATCACCAGTTGAGGGTAAGAGAGGGTGATATTTCCAAGACAACATTCAAGACCCGTTATGGTCATTATGAGTTTCTGGTTATGTCTTTTGGTTTGACCAATGCTCCTGCAACTTTCATGGGCCTTATGAATAGGGTATTTAAGCCATATCTTGATATATTTGTTATTGTATTCATTGATGACATTCTAATTTATTCGAGGAATGAGGAAGATCATGTTTGTTATCTCAGAGTAGTTCTCCAAACCCTCAAGGATAGAGAGTTGAATGTCAAATTCTCTAAGTGTGAGTTTTCTCTTGAGTCTGTGGCATCATTAGGCCACATTGTTTCTGGTAATGGGATACGAGTTGACACTCAGAAAATTGAGGCAGTGCTGAACTGTCCTAGACCCACATCTCCAACTGATATTATGAGTTTCTTGGGATTGGGTGGCTATTATAGGTGCTTTGTCAAAGGGTTTTCATCTATCTCATCCCCATTGACTAAGTTGAATCAGAAGACAGCCAAATTTCAATGGTCTAAACCTTGTGAGAAAATCTTTCAAGAATTGAAAACCCGGTTAACTACTGCCCCACGGTTGACCCTACCAGAGGGTACACAAGGTTTTGTTGTGTATTGTGATGCGTCCAGAGTTGGACTTGGTTGTGTTTTGATGCTGAATGGTAAGGTTATAACTTATGCCTCCAAAAAACTTAAGGTTCACGAGAAAAATTACCCGACTCATGGCCTCTAGTTGGCAGTGCTAGTATTTGCCTGAAAAATATGGCGTCACTATCTCTATGGTGTTCATGTTGATTTGTTCACTGATCACAACAGTCTCCAGTATGTATTCAACCAGAAATAGCTAAATCTCAGACATAGGAGGTGGTTAGAGTTACTCAAGGATTATGACATGTGTATTATCTATGACCCAGGTAAGGCTAATATTGTTGATGATGCCTTGGGCGGGTTGTCTATGGGTAGTACAACCTAGGTTGATAAAGGAAAGAAAGAATTGGCCGAAGATGTGCACAGACTTGCACGATTAGGAGTCCAGTTGTTGGAGTCCAATGAAGGTGGTGTGGTAGTGATGAATGGGACTGTATCATCACTAGTGCCTGAAGTGAAGGAAAAACAAGACCAAGACCCTGTGTTGACACCCAATTTTGACCGACCTTTAACCCCTTTTTTGGAATGCTATTCGATTAAATGCATATTTTTTAACTATATTTCGAGTATAAAATTTTAGTCGATTTTATCTAAAAATTGTACATTTTAGTATGTATGCTTTACAAAATTATTGTAAATATTATTGAATTTTTCTCTTAAGTTATTTTTATAATCGATAATTTGAACTCAAAATATTTATTTTACTTATTTATTTTAAGATGTGCTTAATTTAGGTGAAAATATTTTAATATATGTAGTATTTCATTAATCGAGTAGCATCTCCTTAAGTTTCCCTTAAATCATTTAATTGTAGCCTTATCTATTCAATTTTATTTCAAATCTAGCCCATTTTCCTATTCAATCTCATTTCAAATCTAGCCTCTTTAAACCAATTGCTATTTCAGTTATAGCCTTTATGAACCCAAATCTGAAAACCTCATCTTTTAATCTAAACCTTTTATCTCTTTTATTCAATCTCATCCCTTCATCTCTTTCGAAATCGAGGGTCCAAATCGAATCTACCGTTTTTCCTATTTTTAAACAAGACTCCTAACCTTAGAACATTATCTGATCCCCTCTTCTTCCTCTCTAAGATCAGCCGCCTCTCCCTCTTATCCTTCCCCTTCGTTCTCTCCATTTTTTCCGGCGAGACAACCACCAACGAGGCCAGCAGCTGCTGGCCTCCATCGTTTCTCCATCCGCCTCCTCTCCTCTCCGCCTCTTTTCTCTCTTAGGCGCTTGCTGCCTCTGCTCCCTTTTTCCGGTGACAGCAGCTCGACGAGGCAGACAGCAGTCTCCTCTCCGTCCAGCGAGCCGCCAGCAACACTGGCAGCAGCTCCAGCCGGCGAGGACAGCCACCAGCAGCGAGCAGCTCCGAGAAAGAGCAACAACGGCCAGCAGCAGCTCGAGAAACCAGCAGCAACAGCTGCTCCGACCAGCAGCTTCGGCGCCTTCTTTCCCTCTCATCTCCCTCTGCCTCTCCTTCCTTTCTCCCTTTCTCTTCTTTTTTCTCTCCTCTCTTCGCAGGAACACCACCAGCAGCAGCCGGACAGCAACTCCAGCAGCTGGCAGCACTCTGACCGGAATCAACAGCAGCTCCGGCGAGAGTTCCTCAGCGAGTAGCGACGATAACAACAGCAACTCCGGCGAGGTGTCGTCTAAGAAAACAGATCCAAACAGATCTGTGTGGGTTCATTTTCGTTTTAATATTCTCTTAAATTGCCTATTATGATCATTAATCTATCATTACATGACTGCTCTATACGGAATTCTATAGTATCATTATCATTAGAATCATGTTCTTGTTTTAAGCATAAGATAAATCGGGATTTGCTTGATCTTATGGATTGTTCTTGAGTATTTTCTGAATTCCGAAAGTATGTGTATTTGTAGTTGTATTGAAATAGCATGTTATGCTTCCAGCTCTCCTTATGTTGGTTGAGTCTGACTTTGATGTTGATATTCTTTTAAAATTTAGCATTTGATTGCATATGGTAGTAATAGTTTTTTTAATTGAAATCACCGTTTTTTAGAATTGCTTATATATATATTACCTTCCATTGGGATTGATTTGATAATAATCACCATAGCTGATTAAGTATGCATCTTGACATATTCCAATGGCCTGTCAACCTTTATTTTTGGCTAATTGTAATAAATTTTGAAGTTGTATAATTGTGTTCGCTTAATTGATTCAATCTACGGTTATCTTAAATTTTTTTCCTTCCTTGCTTGTTTACCTTAATTAAAGCGGACAGATTTCTTCTATTTGGTAAAGTTAATCAATGTTAGGCTGATTTACTCCATTCGTTTAAAGAAATTAGTGTTGTAAATTGATCCTCGGTAGTTTTACTCTTATTTAAATAGGATAGTGCATAATTAAAAAAAATATTCCCTTCCCTAGTTAATTATTTCTTTCACTAATTTATATATTATCAGCATAGTAACTTCCTTAATTGATTTTCTCTTGGGTTAATTAGGATCTAATCATCTTTTACTTGTTTATTTTTGGTAAAGCCATCCGGTTAAGGTAAATAATTCTGCTAATTCCTTTTTTTTTGGTTAAGGAAATAAATTGTCAAATTGCTTAAATTATTCTTTTCCCTTTCTTGTAATGCCCCCATATTCCCTATAAAAAGAGACATCCCCTCATTACTTTAAGGGAGACATTCTAACTTTTACAATCACTTCTAGACATTCACACTTTGCTCTCACATGGCTCACTTTTGAATACTTTAAATATATTGCTCTCTACTTAAAAGAATTAAGATTCCGGTAAATTTCTAAGTGCTCCTTTACGCGATTTTGCTGTGTTCGGGTCTAGTATCTGATTAAGTTTTATCTTCATTGCTGATAAATAATTCTGCATAATTGGTTAGTTCCTTCCACTAGTTTTAATTTTGCATTGTTCATATTTTATGTATGTTTGAAATAATGGAGGAAGCATCCAGTTTTAGTTCCCTTATCCCTTTCTTTCTCAATGTGTGATTATATATTCTCCACAACTTGTTTGAATTCTTACATGTCCATACGCTACTTGTGTCATCATTACTTGCTCCTATTTTCGTTGCATTTTAACAGGGTTCGAACTTAAGGTTTGAGATGATTAAAGAGTCGTCTAGAAGAGATTTTCCGGACAAGACTATTGTGTTTAAGTTTATTTTAATGGTGTAGATATTATTTATTTTGTTCTTTTGGCTTGTAATAATTTTTTATTTTACTCTCCAACTCTCTCTATATATATGATATAACTTGGGGGGATCACCTAAAGGGGGGGAGGGGAATTACGTGCTAACTGTTTTACTTATTTATTTCATTTTATTACGTGTGATTTCTATAGATCTACCTATGTGCAAATTACTTGAAGCATGCAAATATATCATAATGTCTCTTAAATAATCGTCTAAAATCGACCATTGGCTTGTATTTGTCTCATGTAACGTCAACGGGTGTAGTAAGTGCTCCCTATGTGAGAAAGTGTAGTAAATATGTGTTTAGAAATTAGATTACATGCGTATATGATCTAATGTTGCATAAATTCTGAATCATTGCTCTCTTAATAAACTGTTAGCATGTTAGTTTGTTTTGAGATCTCGTTTAGGATGTAATGACTAATTTTGGTAACTCATTCAAGGGCATATTTTGGAGTATAAAAATCATCTTTTTTTAATAAATAATCTAATACGTTATCTACAAAATAAATCACGTCTATATTGGGTTACATATTAATGTTGGCATGTTAACTCATTTCTCATATATTAAGGCTTATGGTTAAATATTTTCTAACATGCAAATTGATTAGTAATAATGCTATAAGAAGTATGAAATACGTGGGACATTCTTATCACTTAGAAACCATGCCTATAGGATTTCAATTAATATAATTTGCACTTGGGTTAGAAATCATAGAAGTCATGTTCACAGGCGTTGTCAAATAATCTATAGCATGTCAAACAACTGAAATACTCTGATATGCACATTTCTCTGCCACCCTTAATAATAGTTAATAACCGTAATCTTCCATTCGTAATAACTTGTTGCTTTGCCACTTAAAATATAACAGTAACTATTTTCTGCATGTCTTTTAAAATCTGCTACTTTAAGTCTGCTTTCTTAATTAAATCCTGATTGAAATATTTTAGTCACTATACTAAATAATTTTGTGGCCACCTGAAAAAAATGATTTCTGCATTATGTTATAGTTTTCTGCCCCGAATAGTTCCTATTTGAATTAAGTAATTGCTGTATTAAAATAAGGTGTCTAGCTATTTAAAATAAGTTAATGTCTTCACCAGTACGTTAATTAGCAATAATATAATCAAGTTCTGTGACTAATAGATTATTTTTCTGCTAATGTAATGATTTCTTGCCCTCCTTAAAATCCAAATAATATTTGTTTTGTGTATTTATAATGCTTTCCCTCTCTTCCAATTTTATTGTTAATGTAGTTGTGCGTGCACACATTAAGCATGAGACGTTTTCACAATTTTATGTGCGTTTGCTAGCACGCTAAATAAAACCTAGAGGCCTATGTGAGACCTTATGTGTTAAATGATTGTCTGACTTGTTTGACTTGGTGTCTAGGTGGGCCTATTATATTTTATCTTTGTCTAAATTCACCTTAATAGCAGTCCAATGCCTCTTGGACCTTACGTGGGGACGCTAGACACCCTTTTAGAGACGAAAAGCATGCGGTGGTGGGGTAGGGGTAGTTTAGGCCCTATGGAGATGATGACATCGACTCGGTCTTAAAGACAAACCTTGGTTTTGTCTATCCCTACGAGAAATCGACCGAAATTAAGAAAGTCGAGGGCTGATCCTAAAAGTCCTTCAGAGTCCCCTTTTCCTTTGTCCCTTTATTTGTTTATTTTTATATTTGTTTGGGGTAGCTTAAATAAAAATATAAAAATTGTTTATTCTATTTGATTGTGCAATTTCTGTCTCCTCGCTCCTCTTTTAATAATTGTTTAAATATTTATTTTTCGTTTATTACATCACCTAGTCTTGCATGTTTAATTAATAAAGTAGATAATTTAATTAATCTTAATTGTTTAATCATAGTTATCACCTAGTCATGCTAATTAAATAAAAAAAAATGAAGTGACCATAATTACTACTTGTAACCCCCACATAAATTGCATGAGATACGGCTGGGACCCACATTTGTGGACCTCGAGGGATGCCTAATACCTTCCCTTTGAGGTAATTTGAACCCTTACCCTGATTTTTAGTTCGTTGACCCTAGGTAGACTAGTTTAAGTTAGATAGGTGCCCTAACGCGCCTTAATTCGTTAGGTGGCGACTGTTCAATTGCCCAAGAGCCCAAAAGAGTTGTTAGGTCGTGCATCAGAAAGGAAAGTCCATTTTGCTAAAACTGGGGCGCGATAGAAGTCGATGAAAGTGAGGTCCCTGAAGAGTTAATCAGAAAGGTTGCGGAATTCGAGGAAAAGCCCAATCCAAATTTAGTGGAAACAGAGGTGGTAAATCTTGGAAATTCAGAAGTGGCACAAGAGACCCGAGTAAGCATCCATATGACAGAAGATGACAAGAAAGAGTATACAGAGTGTCTCATGGAGAATAAGGATATCTTCGCCTGGTCCTATGCAGACCTGACAGGGTTAAGCACTTCAATCGTAGCCCATCGACTGCCTATTGATCCAGCATGTCCTCCTGTGAAGCAGAAGCTGAGAAAATACAAGCCTGAGTTGAGTTTGAAAATCAAGGAAGAAATATCGAAGCAATTAGATGTTGGAATCCTTCAAGTGACGGAGTACCCGACCTAGCTTGCAAATGTCGTTCCAGTGCCGAAGAAAGACGGAAAGGTTAGAGTCTGTATGGATTATTGGGATCTCAACAAAGCTAGTCTCAAAGATAATTTTCCATTGCCCAACATACACATCTTGATTGATAACTGTGCTAAGCATGAAACACAATCGTTTGTGGATTGCTTTGCTGGCTATCATCAAATTGAGATGCACAAAGACGATGCTGAGAAGACTGCATTCATCACACCGTGGGGTGTTTACAACTACAAGGTAATGCCTTTCAGGTTAAAGAATGCTGGAGCTACATACATGAGGGCAATGACCACTCTGTTTCACGACATGATCCACAAGGAAATTGAAGTTTACGTGGATGATGTCATCATCAAATCAAAGAAGGGTTCAAATCATCTAGATGATCTGCGAAAGTTCTTTGCCAGGCTACGCAAGTATAATTTGAAGTTGAATCCTGCAAAGTGTGTCTTTGGGGTTCCTGCTGGAAAGCTTTTGGGTTTCATTGTCAGCCGCCGGGGTATAGAGCTGGATCCATCAAAAATCAAAGCCATTCGTGATCTACCTTCGCCGAAGAGTAAGAAAGAGGTAATGAGTTTCCTGGGACGACTAAATTACATCAGTCATTTCATAGCCCAGTCTACTGTCATTTGTGAGCCTATCTTCAAGCTGTTGAAGAAGGATGCTGCGGTGAAATGGACAGACGAATGTCAACAAGCGTTTGACAAAATCAAAGATTACTTGTCCAATCCACCTGTGTTGGTTCCACCAGAATCTGGTAGGCCACTGTTGTTATACATATCAGTGTTGGATAATGCCTTCAGCTGCATTTTGGGGCAACATGATGAGACTAGAAAGAAGGAGCAGGCGATATATTACATGAGTAAGAAGTTTACATCATATGAGGGTCGATATTCTCTATTGGAGCGTACTTGTTGTGCTTTAACTTGGGTCGCCCAGAAGTTGCGACACTATCTCTCCTCGTATACTAATTATCTGATTTCAAGGATGGACCCTCTGAAGTATATCTTTCAAAAGCCCATGCCTACAGGTAAACTGGCTAAATGGCAGATATTACTAAGCGAGTTTGACATAGTGTATGTTACACAGAAGGCAGTGAAGGCACAGGCATTAGCAGATCATATGGCGGAGAACCCTGTAGATGATGATTATAGACCGTTGAAGACTTACTTCCCAGATGAAGAAGTAGCTTTTGTCGGGGAAGACATTTCTGAAGAATATGATGGTTGGAGGATGTTCTTTGATGGAGCTAAAAACTTGAGCGGATCCGGCATCGGAGCTGTTTTGATCTCACCAACTGGGCAACATTATCCGGTATCAGCCAAACTCAGGTTCCTGTGCTCAAACAATATGGCTAAATATGAAGCGTGCATATTGGGGCTCCGACGCGCTATTGACTTGGATGTCCAGGAAATGTTGATAATAGGAGATTCAGACTTATTGATCCATCAGGTCCGAGGTGAATGGGCTACCAAGAATCGGAAATTGTTACCATACTTAGAGTGCGTGCATAGGTTATGCAAAAGGTTCATCAAGGCAGAATTCAAACATGTGCCAAGGATCCAGAATGAATTCGCAGATGCCTTAGCCACCTTATCTTCCATGATTCAACATCCTGATCATAATTACATTGATCCTATTTACATCCACATATACGAGCAACTGGCATACTGTTTTCATGTTAAGGAAGAACCTGATGGAAAGCCTTGGTACAATGACATTCGAGGATATTTGAAGAGCGGTGAGTATACAGAGGATGCAACAAGTGTACAAAAGCGTACAATTCGGAGGTTAGCGAATCAATTCTTTCTAAGTGGAGAAATCCTTTATAGGAGGACTCCCGACTTGGGGTTGTTAGGGTGCGTCGAAGCTGGAGAAGCCAACAGGTTGATTGAAGAGATACATGCAGGAACATGTGGTCCTCACATGAACGGTTTTACTTTGGCGAAGAAGATCTTGAGATCGGGATATTTCTGGCAAGCTATGGAGACAGACTGTATCCGTTATGTTCAAAAATGTCATCAATGTCAGACTCATGCAGATATGATCCGAGTCCCTCCCAACGAACTCCATGTTACTAGTTCACCTTGGCCTTTTGCAGTTTGGGGCATAGACGTCATTGGGCCAATCGAGCCAGCGGCATCCAATGGACATAGATTCATTCTGGTTGCAATTGACTACTTCACCAAATGGGTCGAAGCCACCTCTCACAAATCAGTGACAAAGAAGGTTGTGGATGACTTTGTCAAAAATAATATTATCTGTAGGTTCGGGATTCCTGAGTCAATCATCACTGATAATGGAACCAACCTAAATAGTGATTTGATGAGATCATTGTGTGAGAAGTTCAAGATCAATCACCGAAATTATGCAGCATATAGACCACAGATGAATGGAGCTATTGAGGCTGCAAACAAGAACATCAAGAGGATATTGCGCAAAATGATCGATAATCACAAACATTGGCATGAAAAGTTACCCTTTGCATTGCTGGGATATCGTACAACCATCAGAACTTCTACTGGGGCTACGCCTTATTTTCTGGTATATGGTAATGAAGCTGTGATACCTGCCGAAGTAGAAATACCATCTCTAAGGATTATTCAGGAAGCGGAGCTGGATGATGCTAAATGGATACAAATTCGGGTGGAAAATCTTGCATTGATAGATGGAAGGAGGATTAACGCCATTTGTCATGGTCAACTATATCAAAATAGAATGGCCAAAGCTTTCAACAAGAAGGTTAGACCCAGACACTTCTTACCTGGGCAACTGGTTTTGAAGCGGATTTTCCCAAATCAAGATGAAGCAAAGGGTAAATTCTCACCAAACTGGCAAGGTCCCTACATAGTCTCTCGGGTATTGACAGGCGGAGCCCTTATACTTGCAGAAATGGATGGAGAAGTTTGGCCCAAACCTATCAACTCAGATGCTGTTAAGAGATATTACATCTAAATCTATTCATGCTCTTTTACTTTGTATTTGGAACTACGTCAGACCTGATTCCCGTTTAAGAGGGGATACGTAGGCGCTCCTTTGGAGTTCGGTCTTATCATAATAAAATTTTCATTTTCCCCTTTGACTGTAAACTGGGGCAGAATTTTTGAGAGGGTCTCCTCTCAAAAATTCCATCAAAAGGACATCTTCTTGCAAATCACGATACTGGGGTAGAATTTTTGAGAGGGTCTCAAAAATTCCTTTAAACGAGCATTTCCTGCACAAATCAAGACTGGGGCAGAATTTTTGAGGGTCTCAAAAAATTCACTGCAATCAAGCTACATTCTTCAACAAAGATTAGATAACAGATTTGATACTGAGTCAGATGTTGTAAAGTCTCAAACTATGCCATGGTCAAAGATTCAACATTACTTTTTACAACTTAATATTTTCAAAAGCTTTTTCGAAAAACTCTCTCTCCTTCTATTTTTCTTTTCTCTTCAAAGCAAATGCCCGGAAAGGTCTGGATGGCAAGCCAAAGGGAGCACACCGGTCGGAGTAGATCAACCTCCCCCATTTTTAAACTCACAATCTTTCTTTGAACACAGAAAAGCAGGTACAGATGCAAAAGACAGCTTCAACATCACCTGACCGCTATTAAGCTCGACAAATCACCAAAAAACAGCGCCCTATCCTTCTGACATAAATGAAGGACCAAGTTATTTTGAGCCCGACAGACCGCTAACTATTGGTACATCTTTCCAATCAGACAAAAGAATCAAGCCACTTTATATCAAGCCCGCCAAATCAACATTCAACTGCACGCACTCCTTACAATAGGACGAAGGGTCAAAGCTACAATATTCCGAATTCGTCAACAAATGACACTCAATCCTTTCAATAAGACGAAGGTCTATGCCTCCAAACAAATTATCGCATGAGCTCAAAAATTATATTATGCCCGAGAATTACATCATCTAGTTTTTGCATGCTTAATTAATTAAATAAATAATTAAAATGGCTTTAATTGTTTAATATTAGTTATCACTTAGTAATCACGCTAATTAAATAAAATAATAAATGAAGTGACCATAATTGCTACTTGTAACCCCCACATATTGCATGAGACACGGCCGGGACCCACATTTGTGGACCTCGAGGGATGCCTAACACCTTCCCCTCGAGGTAATTTGAACCCTTACCCGATCTCTGGTTCGTAGACCTTAGTTAGAATTAGCTAGGTTAGATAGGTGCCCTAACGCGCCTTAATTCGTTAGGTGGCGACTCTTCAATCACCCAAATCCCAAAAGAGTTGTTAGGTCGTGCAACAGAACCCATTTTGCGAAAAAATGGGGGGAGACACCCTGTTTTGCTTGAATTAAAGGAAAATGTTCATAAGCAAAAAGTGATGGCTTTTGAACAAGGTGGAGATGGTGTGTTGATGTATCAAGGTAGATTGTGTGTACCAAAGGTGGATGAACTCCAAGAGAGGATCATGGAGGAACCTCATAGCTCTAAATACTCTACCCATCCTCGTTCCATAAAGATGTATCCTAATTTGAGAGAAGTCTATTGGTGGAGAAGCATGAAAAAGTTCATTCCAGAGTTCATTGCTAAGTGCTCGAATTGTCAACAAGTTAAGGTAGAGCAATAGAGGCCCGGTGGTATTGCTCAGAATATAGATATTCTGGAATGGAAGTAGGAGATGATCAATATGGATTTCATCAATTGTTTCCCACGGTCTCGCAGGTAGCATGATTTGATTTGGGTGATTGTAGATCGAATGACTAAATCAACCCATTTCTTGCCAGTAAAGACTACCTATTCAGTAGAAGATTATGCCATGTTATATATTCAAGAGTTAGTTAGACTTCATGGATTTCTGGTTTTCATCATTTTAGATAGAGGTGTGTAATTTACCGCACAATTTTGGAAGTGTTTCTAGAAAGACTTGGGTTCGAAGGTGAATTTTAGTACCACTTTCCATCCTCAAACTAATGGTCAAGCAGAGCGTACGATTCATACTTTACAAGATATGTTGAGGGGGTGTGTGCTCGATTTCGAGGGTAATTGGGATGATCACTTACCTCTTTTAGAGTTTTATTTTAACAACATTTATCACTCTAGCATCCAAATCTCCAATTGGATGGTTTGAAGTTCGTGAAGCTATGTTGATAGGACCATACTTAGTTCATCAAGCTATGGAGAAAGTGAAGATCATTCAAGACTAGTTTAAAACAACACAAAGTCGTCAAAAATCCTATACTAATGTTAGGAGAAGAGACTTGGAGTTTGAGGTGAATGATAGGGTTTATTTGAAGGTTTCACCCATTAAGGGTGTTATGAGGTTTGGAAAGAAGGGGAAGCTTAGTCCCTGGTATATCGGTCCTTACAAGATATCAAAGATAATTGGGAACATTTCTTATGAGTTGGAGCTACCACAAGATTTAGTAACAGTACATCAGGTGTTTCACATTTCTATGTTGAAGAAGTGTATGAGAGATCTTTCACTTATTATAACTAAGGACAATTTAGTGCTAAGGAAAACCTATCTTATGAGAAGATACTTGTTGAGATCCTTGATCGTCAGATTTGCAAGTTGAGAACCAAGGATGTAGCATCAACCGAGGTCTTATGGAGGAATCTCATTCGAGGACTAATGTTCCCAAGAGGGAGATATTGTAAAACCTCGGTTATAGAAAGAGCTTATATTAGAAAGAACTAAATTGGAAAGAGCTAAATTGAGAATTTTGCAAGTTAGTCTTAAATTGTTAGTTTTGGGTCAACATCAAACAACCATAACTTTCAGTACATGATGATTTAGGTGTCCCATTCGATATCAAATGAAAAGTCTTTGATTCCTCTTTCCAACACCACTGAGTTTTCTAAATTACGAGTTTCGATGAGACATATATGCATGTTTGAGTTCAGCCTGTCCAGTTAAGGAAATTCATCCGAATTAAGGAGGGGTATTTTGGTCTTTTCCTTACCGGACTAAGTTTTCACGTTTTTGTTACCCTGAATAGGGGTCTAAACTGATTTGGATCATTTTTCACAATTCCTAAACATGCTTAGGGTTTCAGAGAGAAGTGCAAGAAGAGAAAAAGGAGAAGTTCGAGCGTTTGTTCAAAATTCTTGCGATTGGTGAGGAGTTTTGCCAAGTATTTGATCCTTACGATGTATGTACGTTCTCATAGTATTGGGTTGGTTCACCCACATGCCAATCATGTGATTTTTATCTGTAATTTCGTTCTTGAGGTTGAATGATTTGAGTTCTTGAGGTTTTGTTCTTCGTTCTTTATTAATAGAGTTCTTGTTGAGTTCTTGAGGTGGGGGTTGCAAATGAGATTCTTCTTGATCAATTTATGTGTGAATTTTGTTGGGTATGTCGTTAGCTTAAGAATCCAAAAGAGTTTGATGGAAATTGTTCGATTCTACATGAGTTAGGGCATGAGATTGAATAAGAAAATTTATCAAATTCTAGGCAAGGGCTTGGGGCAGCGCGCCACCATAGATCTACAACTACTACTCACTAGTTTGGGGCCTAGCGCAGTGCGCTATTCAGTGTGCCCCAAACATTGGTCAGTAGTTTTGGGGCTGGTGCCCTGCGCCAAGGTCGCCAGGTCCACTACCCTTCCGACCTACTTTCCGTGTGAGTTCCCTTGAATCGTACCCATGTTTTCTACCTGACATCTACACATAAAATCTTGATTAATCCTTGAGAAATCATGCATATCCAAGTCATGACTCTTGAATTCATAATTCAACTTTAAGATAGAGTTAAGAGTCAAGTTTGAGGAAGTTCTTTGAGTCATTTTAAGAAGTCTTTTACAATATTTTAAAACTTGTTTAAGAATTGAGTACTTAAGTATGAGGATAAGGAGAGTTGAGTTTCATTTTTCAAAATGAATATATGGGAACTAAGTATTCGCAAGAGTAAATGTTTTTACATTTAAAACGAGAGGAAATCTTGATTTCCAAATGAGTTTATGAGGAGTTTTTAGCACTATCTCATTTAAGTAATAATCTCAAAGTTTAGGATGTGGAAATGTTTTTGAAACATATGAGCATGAGTTATATTATTGGGAATAGTATTGAGCACTGATATGGGGGACGAGTTCAAACAACTCAAAGTCCTCATAAACCATGTATGCCAACATAGGTAAAGGGTCGTACTTTTTAGATGGTTCCTTGTTTCTTTTAAGAATAGCTTAATGGATCCACTTTATTGAGGATGTCTTATACTATGGGAAGATATAAGACAATTCTGGCATCGTGGGAGAGACATTGTATCATGACATAACTCATGGTGATAGTTGTTGGTTAGAGAATCTCCCAAATAAGAGTAAATAGTTATTATTGTATTTTTAAATACTTTGAGTTGTCATTTACTGCTTTAAAAGTTTTCTTTATAGTGCATCTTTTCTTTGTTGCTTTATACTGAGTTGAGTATTCTGGAATTGAGTTCAGTATTTTTGAGTTTCAGTATCTTGAGTATCTTGCGTATCTTTGAGTGTATTTGAGTATCCTTGAGTATCTTTGAGTTGAGTTTAGTTGAGATGAGGTAAGTATGTTCTTCCATTCTATCAGATCAAGCTTATGTCTATGCTTTAGAATTCCCCTTGCATGTACTGACGCCATTTGGCCTGCATCTTTCATGATGCAGATACAGGTAACCATGGTCATCAACATGCGCTCTGTTGATACCACTTGTAGTCTAGAGTTGCTTTGGTGAGCCTCCATGCTTTCAGAGGATTCCCGTTTTTTTTTTTAGTTTGGTTAAGATATCATGGGTCTTGTCCCAACGTCTATCATATTTTTTAGAGGATTCACAGATAGTAGAGTTTTGAGAATTCTGTTTCGTTTTCAATTTTTAAAGTTCTAGACTTGAGTTGCCGCTTTTGGCCAATTGAATGTTTTCTTTAAAATATTCAGAGTTATCTATTTGGAGACCATTTTGAAACCTTTCTTTTTGAGTTCATCCAATGTTGAATAAGTCTTCCACTGAGTATTTAGCCTGGCCATGGGTTCTTTTGGGACTAACAATGGTTCTTGAGTACTAGTCGCATCCAAGGTGTAGGCTCGGGGTATGACATCACCGACCCGATCGGTGATGCGCCGAGTACTCCTCCTCTCGCCTTTTTGGCGTGGCTTTTCACCATCTCTTTTCTGTAACTTTTGGGGATTGATACTGGCATTGCCAATATCTTTGGTGCATCGTCGAAATGCTAATCTGCTCGCCAAGTTGGTCTTGTCCATGGGCTGGCCTGCTAGAACTTTAGGCGAGCTGAAGGTTCACTTGGTGACTCGCTGAGATGCTTTTGTGAGTACCATCTTTGCTTTCCTTCAACTTTTTAAGCTTTTTCGCTCTTATTTTCCTCGTAGTGTCCTTGCCTTGCTCTTTTGCCTTCATTGCTACATATTAACATTTTAACATCAGTTATGATTATAAATTAGACATTGAGGAAACTAATTTCCCAAGCATTAAGCCCTAAATGAGTTGAAATCATCTTCTCATCACTAACCATAAGAACTTAACTTTCTTTTGGATGAATGTCATCAATGGAGAGGCAATCGAAGAAAATCCTTCCATAAACTTTCTATAATAACCAAAACAATCTATGAAACTTTGAATATCCTAAAAGGATACAGGTTTAGGCTAACTCTTAACCGCATCCATCTTCATAGGCTCTATCTCAGTACCCTTATTGGAAACAATGTGACCAAGAAACTCCGTGAACCTCAACCGAAACTCACATTTACTAAACTTTGCAAATAGTTGTTGGTGCTTGAGGACTTGCAACACAATCCTCAAATGCTCGACTTGCTCGTCCTCACTCCTTTAGTAAATCAAGATGTCATTGTTAAACATAATCACAACCATGTCTAGATATTATTGAAACACTTTATTCATCAAGTGGATAAATGCGCTCGGAGCATTGGTGAAACAAGACGACATTACCAAAAACTCATAATTACCATATCCAGTTCGAAAAATCATCTTTGAAATGTCATCTTCCTTCACCCTCAATTAATGATAACCCGACCACAGGCCGCTCTTAGAGAAGTAGCTCTCACTTTGGAGGTTGATTAGGTTCTTCAATCTTGTTTCCTTGCGTTGGCTGCACCTCGTAATCATAAATCACTCAAATATGAACTCATTCTATTTGATTTTATTATGCTTGTAACTTTTTGTTTAAGTGTGCAGGTTTCTTTGGAGATAACATTGCCGTATTTATAGACCCAAAGATCTTTCCTTCTTCAACTTTAACTCATTAACTTTGTAGTGGTTCCTACTCCTTGAAGGATTCAGAATTCCTTGTTAATTGGGTTTATTTATTATGCGCTTCCTCTTCCTTGTAAGACTCATTTATAATAAGAAACTTTCTGCATTTGTTTCTTGTCGCAAAGGCAACCTATCCCCCGCCAAATTAATTCTGCCGCTCGAGATTAACGTTCTCCTAATCTCAGTCGTACTTGGATGGAAAGGAACATGTCGGCACAATGTGTTCCTCTCATGTATTCCCCTATTTGTCAATCATCAAAATCTTTCTCGATCTAACAATTGGGAATTTGCATTACATTATGGGTTCGATGAGAGGACTAGGTATGTGTAATTTTTATCATTTGGGACATGTTTCATGCATTAGTTGACTTAGGACATTGTGATTCGAAATGTATATTACATTGTGGGTGTGGTATATGTGTTCACCTGTTTTACTATTTTGTAGTTTCTTATTTACATTAATGTTTTGGAAATGGCTGTATGATTCTACAAGTACACTGGGATTGTGTACTGATACTACACTTGCTATTTTCTTATTAAATAAAGCGCATATTCAGGTACATGGCATGAAACTCGAGTGAGAGACGTTTGTATTTTCGAATTCAAGGGTGAGTACTCTTCCATGCTATCATGGATTCTTCTTTATTTCTTTGCCCATCTTTTGCTATGGAGGTGAAACGTTTCTCTTGCTCTAGAGGCAACAAAATTGGAATGCCACGTTTTGCAATATCAAATGTATTTGTTGATGAATCAAGGTCCTTGTTGTAGAATTCGCTGCAGGTTTTCCTCTTTATAAAATGTTGTTATATAATAGTCATGAGTTAAAGTAGTTAAGATACGTCCAATCCCTTGCTTCTTTCCCCAACATAGGATTAGACTCGCCAGGGTTGTTGTAGTTCCAACTTTCTATAAGTGCATGACTTGGCAGTCTTTTTCAATCACTCTCCACAACATAATCAATATCTCTTTTAGATAGTTGAGGTAATTCTTTTGCCCATTTAATAAAATATGTCCATGATTTATAGATTCTTCTTTTTTCTTCATCGGATAGTAATTAATAAAATGTAGTCACCTTCTTCATCCTCTTGTGGTAGTTTATTATCTTTTTATTGTTTATCCTTATTAAGGCCTGAGGGCTTTTCATCCTCGAGCATATTTTTTACAGTGATTTGGGCCTTGTTAGGTGATTCCATCTTGAAGGGGATAGGGAGAAATTACTATGTTTTGAAAGACTTCTTTCTCACTTTTAGTCCCTGAGTTCTTGCTTAATTCTAATCGTCCTTTATCTGGTGGGGTTGGTGGATTTAGGTCTTCATGGAATGTATTCATTGTTCAAATTTTTATAGTGAGAAGGTAGAGTTTCTCTCTCTTCTTCCATCATGGCTTATAACTATTCACAAAGTTGCAAAATAGTACTTATTTGCTAGTTAATAATTGACGATCAGAAAAAAAAGATTTTAACATGTATAAGTCAAAACCAAGCAAGAGTTATTTTCCATAACGTTTATAAAATAATATACTTACTAGAGCACTTGCTGAATACATCTACTTGTAGTTATACGAAGACAATTTATGCAGATATCTGAAGTTAAGTACACTAGCAAATGAATTTCATGTTTGCCTGTCTTTTTAAAGTAAATAAATATAAATCTATCTAGTATCTTCCTAAGAAAAAGTAAAAGAGCCAGAATGAAATCTGAAGAAAGTGTAGAGAATTTATTGCAAGAAATTGAGTGATGTGATCTTCTAAACATGCAAAACATTAGCCACATGGCCCCGAATCAACTTGAAGCGATAAGTTTCATCACTAGCTATCTTGTTATCTTTTAAAAATTCAGACCATCCTCTTTTTATGATAATCATATGCCCATTATACTCTATTTCCACTCCCCATTCTATTCCTTCTTCATTAAACAACCTCATATTCTTCATGTTGACTATACTTTTCCTTAGGGAGAATTTGATCGGGATAGTCTAATAGATATATTCATCAAACAGACATGATCATTACATTTTAAGGAAAATAATTTGTATATAAAGGAATGAAAAATCTAGCAAATGTGAAAACAAAAGGTACTCATGATTAAACCTTACTATAGAAGTAGTGTGTATCTTTTTTTTATATAACAATTTCATAATACGGACTGTCACCATTTAAGTTCACAAAGTTGTGTCGACTACTATTCTTTTGACCAACTTCTTCACTTCTACTATTAGCTTCTCCAACCTCCTGATCTGCAACAAACTTGAGAGAAGTATAACAACTACTATGATATGATTCCTAGCTACAGAAATGTTATGGAATATTTAAGACCATAAGTTTTTAAAGTCTTATGGCCACATATATTGATGTCATGCCATGTTTATAATCATTAGTATTAACACTAAGCTTCATTTCATTTTTAAACTATATGCATCTGTAAAAAGTTTTATTGTATTAATTGAAACATTGGAGTTGCTTCTTGTATTTAGGAGAGATTGAGGATCTTAATTACTTATAAGTTTTACTCACGTTGATCTTACTACACTAAAAAATAATCTCTTAAATAGTTTAAAAAGTCTAACAAGCTTTTGGTTTTACCGGTACCAATGTTGGGTTGTTGCTCGTGCTCCTCAGAGCCTTCACTTATTTCTTGAAATAGATATCCAAGTGCAATGTAAACCTACTAAATAGATTCAATTAATAGCAAATAAACCAGTTAAGATGTTTACTTACCTTGAGACACTTCTTGCTCAATTACATTAGCATTAGTTTGAAAGTAAACTGGAATATATTCCTCTTTTTCTTGGATTACATAGCATAAGTTTGGAGGTTCACTGGATTATCATCTGATTCAATCTCTTGATCTAATGGATATTAATTTTTGTTGTACTCTGATCACATATAGTGACATCAAAATGAGCACGAGCATTGTATCTGAAGATCAAAAAGTTCCTGATGCGTATTGAATAATAGTCACAAAATTCCTTCTATCCTTTGGTTAGCCAAATTTGGCCTTGAGTAACTCGACTAATTAGTTCTACAGGTACAAGATGTAACACCCCATATCCGAAAATAGAGATTTCAGAATTCTGGTGTTACAGGTGGCACTCACAGACACTATCCACAGACCGTAGATGGACTCACGGTCCGTCCTGCAGGTCCGTGGTTCGTGACAGAAACTTCCCCAGGACTCAATCAGAAAATTTGGCTAAGTGTTGACCCACGACCGGACTTACGGTCCGTAGGTCAGGTCACGGACCGTAGTTCGTGTCCGTGGATCGATGCCCCAAAAGCCCAGCTTCAGTCCCGGTTGACGGTTGACCAGCACGGACCATCAATCGATCCACGGTCCGTAGGTCTGACCGTAGGTGAGGATTAACAGCCAGTTAGCTGAAAATTGTTGATGGATCAACTTCAGATGGTCATAACTTTCAGCACAAAAAGAATTGTGTGTCCCATGAACTATGATATGATAGATAATTGAATTATCTTTCCAACGCCACTGAGTTTACTAAATTCCGACCTCCGAGTAAAACGTTATGCTTGTTTTAGTGAAGGCATGTCGAGTAGGCATGACTTACGGACACAAACAATGGACCGTAGATTGACCTACGGCCCGTAGGTCCAATCTGTAGGTCACTCCAACATCAGTTAATTCAGGGGTCTTTTAGTCTTTTCCTATTTTATTTAACCCCTTAGATACGTTGTTTAGACCCTAAATCATGAGGTTTTAGTCAGTTTAAGCCTAGAAACATAACTAGAACTTACCTAAGTCAAATAATTAATCAAACTTTGAAAAATTAGAACGCTAAAAGGAGAAGTGTCACGACCCGGGAGCACCCCCTAGTCGTAACCGGCGTACTCGACCTCGAAGAGGTCTAATACAAGCCTCTTAGCATTCATTCATCGCATATACACGAAAACCATAAGGAATTTAAAACTTTCTTTACCAAGAAAACATTTAATTAAAAATAGCAAGCGGAAGACTTTCTAGACTTTATACATGATGTCTCATAACCATCTAATACTTTAGAGTACAAAATTCGGGACTAATCCCGTACACAACT